>JANVCF010212711.1:0-15712 GCA_025388745.1 Hydrozoanthus gracilis
AGCTTCACCCAAGCATTGATCCACTGTGAACTATTGATTATTTCCCTTAAAGCAATAACCAGCCCGCTTCCTTTTCCATGTTCTTTGCATATTTTCCTCATACTGTGATAACCATTATAAGTGTCCTTATTAATGCTCACCCTTGGTAATCTATGAGTGTAGGATGTCGTTAATTGCTTAAAACGATTCCCTAAGCGGCTGAGAGTGTCGAAGGTTTTGATCGTGGTGCGGTTGCTTCCTCTTAAAGCAAAGTCAATAATTTTGTTCAAAATTTCGTTTGGAAGATATTCAAGCCTGGTGGTGGTATTTACGTTAGTCCCTCTCTCAGACGGTAACGTTCTTGGGTCGATGTTAACAGTGTTGTTAGTGGTGTCCTGGTCAAAAGTAAAATCGTGTTTGTCCACATCACTGACAGAGTCAACCGTGTCTTCAAATTCCCAAACTGAGTTAAAAGAGTCTAAACAAACATAATGCATTCCACTACCCTCTGCAAAATGACCTAAGGTGAATTGTGCCACTGGAACCGAGTGTTGAGGAGAAATAACCACTTGAGCTTCTGAGCCGAGTGATGAAATTATCACGATTTCTATTTGATATAAATTGGCCATTGCCTGCAAAGTAATCTGATCCCCATAAGTGGAGTCCAATGCCATGGTGTTTAAATACCTGAACCAGGGCATGGCTGCAAACAGTTCCAAAGGCGTACCATCTGCACTATATAGATTTTTTGCGAGGTACCCCACAATTTCTTCACGCAGCGTTTTGTGGGACCTGTTAATTCCAATGTTTTGTAAGAAGTATGCTAACGCTTCGAATTGACAGTTCCCATCTCCTGCAGGATCGTAAATGACTGAGTGTTCTTGGTCACCAAATACGTTGTAGTGATCTTCACTAGTCATCGGAATTAAAAACTTTTCTCTGTGGCGTGAGACGACTGCCTTTCTAAGATTTTTTGACAGCCTTTTCTTTGTACGCAGTGTTTTGCGACGTTCTTCATGAGATGTTAAGCTTGTTATAGCCTCTACTGATACCCAGTTGCGGCAAACTTTATTGGTGGTAGGGGAAACGTACTCCACTTTATACTTATACTTTAAGCCCATAATCGCCCCGGAAAGTAGCAGGAACTGTAAAATCAACCGAGATTTGAGCTTCCAATTTGGCGGGAATTTATGTGATCTCAATTTGCACACCACTAAGGTAGCTTCTGTTTTATCCTACTCTCGCCAAGAATTTTTTGACATTCGTCGCACTTGTACTTTGATTGTTACTTCTGATGTTCTGCATTCATTGAAGTCTGCTGGCGTCTTGAGATATCGTGGTAAAAGGGCTGGCAAGCGACGAATACCAGTTTTAATTAGTGCTCAAAACAGTTACTATTCAAGTTTGTCTTTGCTAATCACAGTTGTTACCAAAACAAACACAATCTTATTCCTGTTTCAAGAAAACCAGTGCTTGCTAACAGTAATAAAACGCAATTTATGAAGTTTTGTTTACTTAATAATACAAGATCAGTCAGGAACAAGGCATCGATTATCAAGGATTTTGTCGACGGAAACATAGACATGGCAGCTTTTACGGAGACTTGGCTTCAACATGACGATGATTTTTCTGTTCGTAATTTATGCCCCACTGGTTACCGGTTTTTGCATGTCCCAAGAGAACACTCGACGGGCGGAGGTGTTGGCTTGCTCTATAAAGACACACTTCGAATCCGTACAAACACAATGCAGCAGTTTGAGTCATTTGAATACATCGACTGCTCTCTGTTTAACATAGAGAACGTGCGGGTCATTGTTATTTACCGCCCACCACCTTGTGCAGAGAATAAGCTGACACCTGCTTTATTGTTTGAGGAATTTTCAGCGTTTGTCGAGCATGTTATCTTATCACCTGGAAAACTGCTAATCGTCGGTGACTTCAACTTTCATATCAACAATCCAGATAATCATCTCGGAACTCGGTTTATGAGTTTATTGGATTCCTTCAACTTGCAACAGAATGTTGTCGGATCTACGCATAAGGACGGTCACACACTGGATTTAATAAAAACAAGATGCGATGAAAATATCGTCCGCAATATTTATGTCCCAAAACCTCTAATATCTGACCATTCAGCTTTACAGTCTAAACTTCTTCTTGTCAAACCACACTTCGCCAAGAAATCACTTGTGTTTCGCAGTACGCGCTCCTTTGATGCTGAAGCTTTTAAAAATGACGCTGCTAACAGTGTTCTGTGTCGTGATTTTCCTGACTGCGATATTAACACCCCAGTCAATTTGTATGATTGTCAGCTCCGCTCTATTATGGACATTCATGCTCCTCTTAAATCTCGCACGGTTATTCAGCGACCGAACTCGCCATGGTACAACAGTGAGATCAACGATGAAAAAAGAACCCGCAGACGAGTTGAAAGAAAATGGCGGTCATCAAAACTTTCTGCAGACTGGGGTTTATTCAAGCATCAGTGTGCCGTTGTCACAAGATTGATTGAAAGCTCGAAGAAAACTTATTACTGTAATCTTATCAAAGATGGTGCCTCTAACCAGAAGTTATTATTTAGAACTGTCAGTAAACTTCTGCAAAAGACTACTACAGCCCGCTATCCAACTGCTACCAATAGTACATCCCTCGCAAACTCATTTGCTGACTTTTTTGTTAAGAAAATCGGCAACATTCAGAATGTATTACGACGGTCGCTTACGAATCATGATGTACTTGTCAATCCAGCCCCTGATACGCCTATTATGTGCGCTTCCTCTATTTCTGAGTTTAGGGAGGTTACCACGACGGAGGTCAGTGAACTGATATTGCATTCTTCTAAAAAGTCTTGTGAACTTGATCCGCTACCGGACTTTGCCATAAAGCAGAGTTTGGAGGAACTCCTTCCGATTTTAACTAAGATAATAAGCACCTCCCTGCAGAGTGGTTCTGTACCAGACTCTCTTAAAATCGCAGTGTTATCGCCGTTACTAAAGAAAAGCACATTAACTTATGAAGAATATTGCAACTTTCGCCCCATCTCTAATCTCACATTCGTCTCCAAAGCAATAGAAAAGGCTTCTGCTGTTCAGCTAATAGAATATTTATCTGAAAATAATCTACTTGAGAAATTCCAATCTGCATACAAGTCCTTTCACAGTACTGAAACTACTCTTCTCAAAGTTCAAAATGACTTGCTTCAATCTCTTGATAATGGTAGTTCAGTTATCCTTGTATTTTTAGATCTATCTGCCGCATTCGATACTGTCAATCATTCTATTCTCCTATCGAGACTGTATCACCGCTTCGGAGTAAAAGGCCGTGCCCTCAATTGGTTTAAATCTTACTTAACACACAGAAAACAGTTTGTTCGCATTGATGGTTGCGACTCCTCGATAAGGCAGCTGAACAGAGGCGTTCCCCAAGGATCTGTACTGGGCCCTCTACTCTACTCGCTCTTCACCGCCCCGTAAGCTGACATTGCAAAGCTTCACAATCTTCGCTTTCATTTTTTTGCTGACGACAACCAATTATATATGTCTTTTAAATCTAATGGTCTGCATTCAGCAAAGGAATCCGTTCAGAATTGTTTATGCGATATCAGCAACTGGATGCTTGTAAATGAAAACTCAACCAAAATAAAACCGAAGTTATGTTTATTAGATCTCCATACTGCACCATACCGCCACACCTTGATCACATCCAAGTTGGAAATACACTAATTGCACCTGCCGTTTCAGCTAAAAGTCCTAAACAAGCATGCACGACTAGAAGATCAGGTCAAATCTATTTGCAAATCCTCCTACTACCACCTTAGGAACATCTATGCTATTCGCACGACTGTCTCAAAATAATTATTCACGCCTTCGTCACTTCCAGACTTGACTACTGCAACTCCCTCTTCTATGGCTCACCCGACTGTACGCTACGAAAACTGTACCGCATACAAAACACCGCTGCCCGTATTCTATCTGATACCAGTAAATATTACTACATCACTCCTGTCCTAATCGATCTACACTGGCTCCCTGTTCGCCTTCGCATCCAATTCAAGATCCTTCTCTTAGTATATAAAGCTCTTAATGACCTCGCCCCTCTGTATATCAAGAAACTCTTGTGTTACCGATCAAGCTGCTACAGTCTGCGCTCCACAACAAGTAATCTACTTGTAGTTCCTCGGACCCGGCTGAAAACTATTGGCGATCGTTGTTTCAGTGTCGCAGGACTAAAGCTCAAAAAACGTAGAAACTTTTAAAAAATTAACTGAAACATATCTTTTTAAATCATTCGTAGAAACTTGTTAGTTGGTAACTTTTAAATATTTATAGTAATTTGTTTTATTTTATTCAAAACTCCAAGGGCATATTTTTAACATAGTTTAGGTATTAGATAGGTAAATAATGTTTTAAGTTAATAGTGTACTAATCATATTTTCAAATTGTAAAGCGCCTTGAACTTAGGGAGATGTGCGCTATATAAGACAACATTATTACTATTATTATCGACGTGAGCTAATGTCGCTCCGGAAAAATTACAACCTTCAGGAGAAATGGTCAGTTTTATTCAAGATCCTCCGAGCGGGTGGAATTTTTAAATACCGAGGGAAACGGGCTGGAAGACTTACTAAAACACAGACAAATACAGGCCGAAGCAAATACTCTTCAGAAACGAGCGATTTTTCCACCTTGAGTATTCACAGTCGAACAATCACACCTTACCGGGGCTTTCAGCAATTCCTGCGAGAGTAACTACGCGCGCGCGTCATCTTCAATAGTTACCCAAAACAAAGAGCTGTTGATTGCTACGACTCTTCCACTTTGAATAATTATTCGCAGTCGAACAATCACACTTTTCCGGGGCTTCCAACAATTCCCGTGAGAGTAACTTTCGCGTGTCACCTCCAGCCGTTACACGAAACAAAGAGCTGCTAATTTCAGTAATCTGGCTATTATCAAGCCTAAGAGAAACATCAACGCCAGCAAAAACGCCTTGCAGTTCGTGCCGTCAATAGCTGTGTCAAATGTAATGAGTTTGGCACCAAAAATAGACGAACTTCGTATCTTTTTGAACATCCATAATTTCGATCTTTGTTGTATAACGGAGAGATTGCTGAAAGATTCTATTAATGACAGCGTTGTTGACATTAGTGGCTAAAACATCATACGCAAAGATAGGACCCACAGGCTACATGGGGGTGTGGCGCTATATGTAAAAGACTCCATCAAATTCTCAATTCTACGGGACTATGAGTTTCCTGACCCCGAGGGTCCTGAGGATTTGTGGGTCAATATCACGCCCAACCGCTTGCCCCGGGTTTATAGCTGCCTTATTATTGGTACAGTATACCACTCTACACCACCTGCCAAAGATGAGCCCATCCTTGATTACATGATGGATTCTTTCTCTAGGATAGAGAGTGATTTCCCTGGCGCAGGTATAAATCTCGCTGGCGACTGGAACAGGGCAAATATTTCATCAGTTATAAATCAGTTCCGCCTTACGCAAGTCGTCCATTTTCCAACAAGAGGAGATCGCACACTCAACAAAGTGTTAATTAATCTCACAGAACACTATGAGAAACCTTCTCCATTCCCGCCCTCTGGACTATCCGATCACTGCAGTGTTGGCTTGTTTCCAAAAATTAGATCGAAGGCCAACATTCCTGCAAACAGAGCGGTTACTACACGTGTAGTGAACGCTGAGGCCAAACAGGCTTTGGTCGTTATATGACGGGGCTCGACTGGTCATTAACCAAGCCAGAGCTGAAAGCTTAACTGCAGGCACTGCTGAGGAAAAATGCTACTACATTTGCATCCGGTGATGATGACCTTGGGTACACAGACACCGTGAAACATATGATAAGGACCAAAGACGACACTCCGGTTGCACAGCCATACAGAAGAATCCCTCCCAATCAGTACCAAGAGGTCAAAGACCATATCCAGAAACTCCTTGACAACTCAGTGATTCGTGAAAGCCATAGCCCCTATGCCTCTCCCATAGTACTTGTGCGAAAGAAGAATGGTACCCTTCGCTTATGCGTTGACTACCGCAAGTTGGATGCCAAGAGTCTTCGAGATTCGTTCCCGCTGCCCCGGATCGACGAATCACTGGACGCTCTAAATGGAGCATCATGGTTTACAACCCTAGACCTTGCAAGTGGGTTCAATCAGGTTGCGGTAGAAGAGAATGATAAGCCAAAAACTGCATTCACCACCCGCTTTGGTTTGTTTGAATACAATAGGATGCCTTTCGGACTCTGTGGAGCTCCAGCCACGTTTCAAAGACTCATGCGAAGCTGCCTGCATGATCAAATGTATCAAAAATTTTTCAATTTTCTCCAAACCTTTTGAGGGACACTTGGAAAGACTTGATAAGGCATTAACCCGACTAAGTAACCTCGGACTGAAGATTAAAACAGACAAGTTTAGATTTATGCAGCGCAAAGTGTCATACCGAGGATATGTGGTTTCAGCAGATGGCATATCCACAGATCCAGACAAGATATCAGCTGTGAGAAACTGGAAGGTACCTGACACCATTAAACAACTCCGTTCTTTCCTGGGATTCGCTAGTTTCTATCACCAGTTCGTAAAGGACTTTTCAAAGATAGCAAATCCTCTGCATGACCTGAAGATTAGATGCTTGCATGAGCTCAAGTTAAGAAGCGGTTGCTGGTACCATTCACAAAGCGATGGACAGCGAAATACCAAGAGGCGTTCGACATGCTGAAACATCTCCTCACTACAACTCTAGTGCTAGGGTACGCTGACTTTTCCAAACCTTTCATTGTCGAGACCGATGCTAGCCACCAAGGGCTTGGTACAGTTCTTTCGCAGGAAGTGGAAGGACAAAAGCGTGTCATATCATATGCAAGTAGAAGACTAAAGCAAACTGAACAGAATATGGAGAATTACAGCTCCATGAAGTTGGAGTTATAAGCCTTGAAGTGGGCATTGACGGAGAAATTCCGAAGTTACTTGCTGGGCAGCGATTTTGCAATCTACACTGACAACAACCCACTTAAATACCTACAAACTGCAAAACTGGGAGCCGTTGAACAACGCTGGGCATCGCAACTGGCATCGTTCAAGTTCACAATTGCACCAATGCCGATGCATTGTCACGCATGCCCTGCAACAGTGATACGGAGACTGTCTCTAATGTCGAAACCCAGGTGATCTTTTCCAGTAAAGCCAATACAAGCAGTTTAGCACCTCTTCTGACACAAGTTGTATCAGAGCAACACAACATCACAGTAGATAACAGTAATGGAGTAAGCAGCAAGAAAAGCGATGGAGCAGATACAACTCTGTCATTTCCGTCCTACACAAAATCTGAACTGAGTCAGTTACAGCAGACAGATCCAACCATCAGTTCATTCCTCAAGTTTTGGAGGGAAAGAAAAAGTTGACTGACGGAACTTGCACATTACTGAAACAGTGGAATCGACTGAGTGAAGAAAATGGATTACTCTACAGATCAGTTACTGACCCAAAGGAACAGAAAGTGAAGCAGCTAGTGTTGCCAGAAGCTCTGAAGGAGAAAGTGATGTGCAGCTTGCATAATGAAATGGGTCATCAAGGTTTGGAGAGAACCATCTTACTTGCAAGAAGTCGCTGTTATTGGCCACACATGCATGCTGATATCGAGAGTTGGATAAAGTCATGTGAACGGTCTGTATTGTCCAAAATGCCCCAACCACGTATCTGAGCACCAATTGGTCACTTTACAGCTTCCCAACCTTTGGAACTCCTAGCAATTGACTTCACGCTGTTGGAACCATCCAGTGATGGCAGAGAAAATGTGCTGGTTATTACCGACGTTTTCACTAAATTCTCTCATGCTGTGCCTACAAAAGACCAAAAGGCCTCTGCTGTGGCAAAGGTGTTGGTGAAAGAGTGGTTCTCCTATGAGAACTCACTCCGATCAGGTCATAATTTTGAAAGTGAGGTCATTAAGGAACTGTGCCGTATCTATGGCATACACAAGAGTAGGACGACACCTTATCACCCGCAAGGCAATGCTCAGTGCGAAAGATTTAACCGTACCCTGCATGATCTGCTCAGAAGTTTGCCTCCTCCAAAGAAACGACGCTGGGCAGAACATCTGCCTGAGTTGCTGTATGCCTACAACTGCACTCATCATGCCTCAACTGGCTAAAGTCCTTATCACCTCCTGTTTGGCAGACCCCCTAGACTGCCAGTTGATGTGCTTCTTGATGGAGAAGTAAGTGGAAACTTGTAAAGACCTGATAATGACTGACTAGCAACACACCAAACCCGCCTGCGACATGCATGGGAAAAAGCATGGGAGCATCTGCGACAAGCATCCCAGAAAAGGAAGACGGCACATGACTCTAAGGTTTATGCACCATCCATTGAAAGTGGACAGTAAGTGTACTTGCGCAAGCGTGTTCGTGGCAGAAACAAAATACAGGATGCATGGGAGCCAACAATGTTCGTTGTCACCGCAGTACCAACCCAGGATGGGGGTCCATACACTGTGACTCCCTATGATGGTATGGATAACCCAAGGAAAGTTCATCGTGCTGAGTTGCAGCTGTGTCCACTGACAACCAATCACATTGCCAATGTCCGACTTCCCTGTTCAGATGTCTCTGTACCCAACAATTAGTTTGTCCACGAGGACACGACCTCTACAGACACCGATGGGGAGTTCATGCTCTTGCTCAACCCTTCTCCAAAAACTCTCAGCAGCCGTTCAAGAGTGGTTTTCTGCCAGGAGATCAACAAGGTGTCTACAGTGACCACAACAGTGATCGCAACAGTGACCAACAACAATCAAAACCCATGATATCAGTTGTTCCCAACAGTGTTTCCCAACAAGAGCCAGAGGAGCTACCAGAGATCCCCCGAGAGTTCTCAGGAGGTCAAAGCGGAAAACTGCAGGAAAGCACAGGAGCCCCCACAAACTGTTACAACCAACATGTAACATGGTGACTGTATCCCTTAGGGATTGTACTGTATTTGTTATAGTTTTATGCACATTAATTGCAACAAGTATTCTCAGTTGCTTAGTTTTTGATAGTTAGAGCAGCTTGACGAGGACGACACCTGGAAGCAGGGGAGAATGTAGCCAGGTTGTGTTTTGTCATTCTTCGGAATTCTCAATTATGAGGCTGGAAACTGTGTTCAGTAGTCAGTCTCGTACAGAGGGGCCTGGGACCCATCATTCTCATTTGTTTCCGGTTTCCTATTGTTAGTTTCTATTTACTGTTTCAAACTTTAGCCAATGGCAGCAGCGATATTTGTATCTGTCAATCATGCAGACCAAGCGGTCTGATCTTTTACTTGGCATCACGCTCGCCAGTTGATTTAGTGTTTTGAAGTGTTGAGGTTGAAGACTGTGAAAGCTAGTAGCAACAAGAAGAACTTTTCGGTTAACCCTAGAGCCCGGTCAGCCGATAAGTTATTTATTCTTTTGTTCTAGGATTATTTATAAGACTCAGTAATGTTTCAGTTCATACTGGAGTGCATGACAATGCATAGAATGCTTTGTGTAGTCGCTGCAAAGCGAGCATGCTGTCGAGTCGTTTCACTTTAGAATTTATGACACTAACAGAGGTCACTTGGAACATAATAGATCACTTATTTTCAACAATTATATTTTGTATTCCTACTTTGCAACGAGTTACAGGTGCTTAGGGAAACAGAGCTATTGTGAGAGATTTTTAGCTGTAGTTTAAGCCATATATTTGTTTCCAGCACAAGAGTCACGTACCACAGAGTGATTGTTTTCTTGTTCCAAAGAACTGCGCAAAACTGCTACATGTGTGAACTCTTAGTAACTGCAATTTAGGTCAATTTTTAAGTACTGTGACACAGTGTATTCCAATACCTGTTTATTCCATTGTAGCCATATGCTTCAGTGCTTCATTTAGTGCCAGTAGTGTAGATTCAAAGTGTATTTTATGCTCGATTGTCATTTGTTTACTTTGGCCATGAGGTCAATCGGCCTGGCATTTGCATGCATTTGCATACATTGGCATTACATATTTCGTTTTACAGGGCATCCTCTTGATTAGTCGCGACTATTAGGATATCCTGTACTCGTCCATCCATTTATTAAATTATTGTTACTTTTTCTTTTTGTATGTATGTACTTATAACTCCAACTTTTTCTACTTATGTTTAATTTTTTTCTGCAAGTGTTGTAATTAAACAATTACTATGAATATATTATCAATATATGTTACATACACATAATTAACGAGTACAAACAAAAAAAAACTGAAAAAAAACTAGTCTACATTATATCAAGGTTAGACTTTCGAGCCTCAATCGAGAGTTTTCTGCCAAATGACTTCCTCGCGTGGCACTTTCTCTGCCACCTTCCAAACCTCGTACCTTTGCTCGGCAGGCACGTTGGGAATTAAATATTTTTGTAATTTGATTATTAAAGAGATTCCTTGCTGGTGTTTCAGACTTCAGGGGTACGTCAACAAAGCAACTTCCTCCATTTCGGGGATTGGTATGTTCATACTAATATCCTAAAGTGCAGTCTGCCTATCGTCAACACCATAGTACAGAAACAGCGTTATTAAAGGTACATAATGACATATTATTGAATATGAACAAACAACACATCACTTTACTCGTTCTGTTGGACCTAAGTGCCGTGTTTGACACGGTGGACCATTCTATCCTACTGAACCAGTTACACAGTTTTGGTGTCCGAAGTATAGCTCTCTCATGGTTTGAATCTTATCTTTATAACCGAAATCAGCGTGTTGTGGTATCTGGCTCCTCATCTAAACAATATTATTTGAAGTTTGGTGTATCACAGGGATCATGTCTTGGGCCGTTATTATTTGTTATCTACACTAGTGAACTGTACCAGATTATCACTAATCACCTTCCTGGTATAGCCATCTTTGCTGATGATTCTCAACTACGGATATCATATAAATCGGACTCTAAACAAAATCCAGACTCTGCATACGAATCTGTTCAGAAATGTATAAGTGATATCAAGAATTGGATGCTTAAAAGGAAGTTGAAAATGAATGATGGGAAAACAGAATTCTTATTAATTGGCACAAGGCAACAACTAAAGAAAATTGATCATCACCCAATCCAAATTGGTAATGAACTTGTTGAATCAGTGCATATCGCAAGGATTCTTGGTTGCTGGTTTGGCGAAAATACGTCTTGCAGTGCTGGATTCTTTCGTCTCAGGAACATCAAAATAATAAAAAAATTCTTATCACCTGAATTAATGGAATCGCTTGTTCATTCCTTTATAACAAACAAACTGGATTACTGCAACAGCCTTCTCTATGGCGTACCAGACTCAAACTTTGCAAAACTGCAGCAGTTCGTCTTGTTTGTAATTTTTATCGCTTCTGCCTTATAACCCCCGTTCTCCGTAATCTTCACTGGCTACCACTCAAGCTCCGGATACAGTACAAAATAGTACTTATCACATTCAAAGCCTTACACAACCTAGCGCCCAGTTATGTTCAGGAACTTATTGCTCTAAAGCAGTCAACCAAGTACTCCCTTAGAAGTGAGAATTCTATGCTGCTCTCTGTTCCCGCTGCCCGTTTATTTAAAACCCTTGGCGATCGGGCATTTTCTTATGCAAGTCCTTATCTTTGGAGCCGTCTTCCGAACTAAATCAGGAATCTAAAATCCTTACAATCGTTTAAGTCAAACTTAAAAACACATTTATTTAAAAGTCATTTCTATTCTTAGGAAACTGATATTATGAGTAGATAAGTGACCATTAAATCTAGATTTAAAGTTAGTTGATGCCATATATATATGTGTGTGTGTGTTGTATTTAATCAATTTTATTTTAAGGTAGTTTTATACTAGAATGTAGACTGTAAACAGCGCATCTAAACATTTTTATGTAATTTGCGTTTTACAAGCTTCATTATTATTATTATTATCTAACTCCTTAGAATTTGTGCCCATAATTGCACTGACTGCCACAGCAACTACAGCTACTAAAAGTATTATTTTTAATGTGTTGATGATGAAACATCCAAAGATGATTCAGTTTTGAAAACCCTAACAAAGGAAATGTAGCCTACTCCAAGAAGTACAAGAAAAAGGACTGTGAATTCGAGTACTACTTTAATTTAAGTGACTAGCAGACAAATTGCTCTGCAATCATTTAAGTGGGTCAAAGTCATCCAACAACACGTGGCTGATTGACAGTAACAGATACACCACAACATCCTGAACGGATCAAAAATTGTTATCCTATCCACTGTCCATCTTCACCAAGCCTCAGTGTTTTACTTACTTAATCGCGTAATGGGCAACCTTTGCGGATTATGAAATATAAATAAACTGTCTGTCATGAAGCCTCACCACAAACATCTCCAAACAATAAAAGCACTTGTCCGCTTCGTAGCCTTGCGCACTCATAGTTTTTCGGTGCCCCCATTCAAACTCTCGTACTCGTTATTGAATACTTTAAAAGTAGGGCAATAATCTAGTCAAAGTGGTTTTACAGTCTAAATTTGAACATTCCAAATTACCAAAAAAAACCATAAGTTCCAAATAATAACAGTGGTAACCTAAAAACGAAATATAAATGAACCCTTGTTAAGTTTTACACTGAGAAGAATGTAAAGTTTTTTCAATAAACCGACATAACCAGAAAGTGTTTATAGTGCAAGTGTCTCAACTGTAGTCCAATTTTGTGAATGACAGTTTGTGTTTTTCTTTTGTAGAAAGTAGATGAAGAGGTGCAAATTGTTTCTGAGGGAGATGATGCCATGGATTTATGGTACATACTGGACAACTGAACGGGTCATGAATGATTTGACAAATTTACTTGTGATTTTATCTATTAGACCCTGAGGGTACTTTAGATATTCGTTGCAAATCCTCCATAAAAGAACTCCAGTTAGAGCTTAAACGATATGCCCTATTCAGCATGGTCTTATTGTCACCTGAAGGACACGGGACATGAGTTGGATTTGAGGGCAGCCAATATCCTTAGTACAGAACGAAATTGGCGAAGACGAGGGGTAAAGGAAGCAATATGGGAAACGGTGGAGGGCCAAACCCTGAACAGAACGGAGAGAGGGGGGCTCCACTTCTCACTGTCGCATAATTGGGACGGGCCCTCCCCTCCGTTCCTCGACGCCTGTCACGTGACAGTTCACTGCCACGTGACCATCACTGTTAAAAGTCAAAACTTTTGTTCAGTAAGAAGATCCAAACTTCCAGGAACTCTTTTTAAAAAATTTTGACAAAAAAAGACGATCAGTTAAAAAGATTGCGGGAACCGAAACAGAAAATGCATCATTCAAATGATGAAAAGTCAGCAAGCTGCGATAGAAAGGCCGAAGAGAAGGAAGAGCGCACGTTTGAGGCATTGCTCAGGTCACAAACAGAAGCGCATAAAATGCGAGAACGTTTTTCCTTATGTGTCCTAAAAAGCCTGGATAGGTTGTCACTAAAATTTGTTTGAATGAGCAACTGTTAATTTTTTTATATTCATTTTTATCATTTATTTATTTATCTGACCTGCATGTCGACTAACTTAGCTCTGAACAAAAAGTCAAGATATCTTAGAGCTGGAACGGACTAAAAAACTATAAGAGCAAAGTGACCTCATAACTTCGTTTTTGTGTTGTAGTTGGCAAAACCAATGACCATTTTACAGCTTTGCGTTTAAATAATTAGCAGTTAAGCGGAGGCAAAATTTTTTGATGGGTAGCGTTCTATTCTTCCTGGAAAAAAGAGAGTAAATCACTAAATGCCATGACAGCTTTTCATTTCTTTTACTTGAGCCAATGTTGTTGATTAAGAGTTAACAACTACAGAACTGCATAATCTAGTTTCATTACTATCATAGTTTCAACATTACTTTAGAAAAACTTACTTGGTGTTTGAAAACAAAGCGTAATCTGTTCCGAACAGGGATGGGCGGGGGGAGGGGGATATGAGGTGGAAAGTTTGAGCGTCCTGATAGTTTGACCAACCGGAAAATCCATGATACCGCAAAAGTTGCGTAGGGTTATAAAGCACTTCATTCTGATGACTATGCAGACAAGAAACAACTGTCATCAGAAAAAGGATTGGAGGCTAGAGATTTAGTACTACTTGAGAAGCAGAACAGGCTTATGAGAGTAAGTCGTACAGAATAACAGCTTTCTACGGAGATCAATAAATGTTGAAAACCCAGTTGAGATTTTGAGGGTTCTACAAAACAAAATTGTAAAAGGCAGATTGTTGCAGGTAACAACTGAGACTGAAGAGGGGGAGACCAATTACATAATGGTAGAAAGGGATAACATTTTGAAGAGTACAAAAGAAGAGTTAAAAGACTGGAGTTGATCAACGTAGGTTGACTTTGGAGGTTGATTTCCATTATGAAGCGGCAAGAGACCTAGGTGGACCAAGGAAAGAGTTTTTTAGATTATGTCTAAAAGAAATGAAAGCTGTTTATTTTGACCCTGGATTAAAAGAACATTTGTCTGAAGATTATGTTCTTGTTGGAACAGTAATGGCGTTAAGCATATTACAAAATGGAACTATCCCAAGGTTTCTGATCGAAAAAACCTTGCAGGAATTATTCAGTCTGAAAGAACCAACACATATCTGTGTATTGAAGTTACAAGAAGGTTTAGACAAACTTGGCCTAATCCAGGTTGGTTCAAGCCTTCCTACTTTCCTTTACCTGCTACGGCCAATATCATCAAGCTGCTTAACTCGAAAGATGTTAGTGAAACTACTGAGGCCACATTTCTCAGAGGAAGGTTCTAATGCTTGGATTTGCGAAGAGAAAATTTATTCAATTTTTATGTCATACGTCAGAGAGGCTGGAGCAGGGCGTCGGGTTCCTGGGAATGCGACCTTGCACAGTATCCTGGAATTTATCACCTGTTCGAATGAGGAACCAGCACCCACAAGTTCAGTTCAGAAAAGTAGACGGTTTATCAAAGTGGGCCTTTTTACCCACAGCACACACTTGCACTAACACCCTAGTACTACCAGTGGGTAGCAGAGATGTAACTGTACCATCAGAAGATGAGCTTTGAGATTTATTCATCCCTTTTAATGATTACCTTTTTGCAGAAAACTAACAGAGTTAGAGAAAGCTAAATCGATATAGTTTAGTTGTGAAACATACCTTCAATATTTGTCAGACAGTTCAGTTTGTTTAGAGCAGTTTTGTGAATGTCTTGCCACTTATTTTATTTCTGCATCAGCATAAGTATTCATTTTTGCAAACGCTTTATTTTGTAAGCAGAGTTGACGTTAATGTTGATGAAAAGTTGCGTTTTGTTTAAACAAACTACATGTCAGATGAGTGATAATATGTAATGGCGGTATGAAGTCGTTCAAATGATTCAAAATGCAAGAGGGTATATTAGTTACCCAAGTACACGATTGTTTGAATTCTTGTGGTTGAAAACACAATTATGTATAGTATCTTAGTTATTCTAACTAAGTTGTAGTAAATAAAACATTTTATTTTGCTTGTAGTTGTAAATTGGGGATGCTAGGTTTATCATGCAGTTTTAGCTATGGGAAAAAACTTCTACCAATGGCATAAGGCCAAAACTGGCAAGAGAAATAACTGCCACCTTTTTCACAATTATTGTTCACTCGTTCCACCTCATGATCACTCTGTTACAAATTTTCCTAAAACTAGTGTAACTTTAACATAATGTATTGTATGTACATGGAACACAAAATATTAGATTGTTGAAGTGATCCTTGAACTGAAGAGGATGTTT
>JANVCF010212822.1:0-17834 GCA_025388745.1 Hydrozoanthus gracilis
GGGTTACTAAGTATATATTATTGGGGGGAAGGGGGTAGCTTCATATTGCAAAGCCAACAAAACACACAAGTCTGAAATTTTAGACCCAAAAAAACACTTGGCAACAAAATAACCTACCAAACAAGTACAAGACTTATTAATTATTTGACTAATGAGACAAAGAGGAAACAAGAAAAATAAATGAAATTACAAATGTACATATTATTTTCTTCTTAAAATTTGCAGGTTTTCCAAAAATCGCATGTTGATGGACTGTGCAAACATTTTCTCAGTTAGGCTTTCATTAACACTTGATGTGCCTCAGCTAAAACTAAAAGAATTAGTTTATGACTAACATTTTATTTTTCTGGTAGGCACTGAATGAGAAGGCTAAGTTGGTGGCAGGGGTCCAGCAATGGCCGTATCGGGCTGTGGCTAAAGCACTGGAAGTTGTTCCAAGGACTCTGATACAAAACTGTGGAGGAAATGTTATCAGAACTCTGACAGCATTGAGGGTAAACTCAGACTTGAATTTTGGTTGCTCATACCTTACTTAAAAGTAATGATTTCGTTGTTTAAGGAATCCTCTACTGAAAAGCATTATTGGTCTCAGGTAAAACTCTGTCCTTCTCAGCAGCTCAAATTTGATAATTCTGTAGATAAATATAACTTTACTATAAAATTAAGCGATAGCATGTGTAAGTGACAATGTTTTGATGTCCGCTAAACGTCATTCTCAAGTCATTGTCCAAGAAGAAAAACAAAGTTTACTAAAAATAGAATACATTTTAGGCTTGACTGAATAGAACAATAAAAACAACAACAAAAGCAAAACTTGAAAAGTGTCAACATATATAAATATAATGCCAGGCAGTTTAGTTTTATCGTTTTTACGGTTTGAATTTCCTGCGCGTTTCCATTTTGATATGTGACGCATTACGGTTGCAGTGCTAGACCTCCTCTTGTTCCCTGCTATTGTGTTCATTGAGAGTGGAAAATGGCACTGCAACTGTATTACGTCACTTAATCTTTTTTTTTCGTTAGCCAAGTGATAAACTGTCTGTGGGCTGTTCTTTCTGTATTTTTTTTGCCGATTGCTTTATTTATTCATCTAGTAGGTAACCTGAGTTTAACTGTCCTTTTAGTTAGAGATCGTTTTGATAAACTATGTTCTTAACCCAGGCCAAACACGCGGCTGAAGGTAACACCTCGTGGGGTGTAAATGGCGATACTGGCGAGATTGTAGACATGAAGAAGCTTGGAGTCTGGGACACATTCGCTGTCAAAGCTCAAACGTTCAAGACAGCCATAGAGGTTTGTGTTTGTTTTTTATTATTACAATTCAAGTGTACAGTGAGCAGTAGTATAAATAAATTATGTAAGATGCAGGGTGTTCCAAAAACCTCTAACGGCTTGTAAAGTTTGGACACTCTATTCTAAGAAATTACATATCTATTAGAACTACTAAATTGGGTAGGTGGGGCATACAAAACACTTAAACACACAATCAAAAGCTAGTAAAGATAAACAAACTCGACAGGAAAGAGAAACAGTTGATACTCGATAATTCTAGAGATTCATCGATCGAATTCGAGGTTTTGTGACCTTGAAGGTATACACTAAATTACTAACGACTCTATGTTGTATTCTGTCAATTTTGTTGTTTTATTAGACAGAAAATAATATGTTGTAAGAGTAACCTGTTTAATTTTTTCAAAATGAAGTGGTTATGTTGAAATTGTATTTCCAGAGTTGGTTTGATAGTTCTTCGCTTATCTGTTTTACTAGACCGCAATTCTGCTTCTGCGCATTGATGACATTGTGTCTGGAACCAAGAAAGCCAGCGGCCGTGAGGGTTCGGAGTCTGGTGCCCAGCCAACTACGGACGAATAGTCGTTTGGAGAGATCCTTGCTTCATAGACCTAGTTCTCACACTTCTCGAGACAAATGAAAACCTGAAATTAGCCCTCTGTAAGTGTCAGGAATGAAAATAGCAGATGAAAATTAGTATGTGCAGCGTAAGTTTGGGAAAAAAACCTAACCCGGAAATCTAGCTGCAAATGTAGTTTGCGGGAAAATGCCTGTCAAAACAAAAACTTTTGATACATTCTCTGTTAATTTTTCGGTTTCAAAATCTTATCAGTGCCACAGATTTTAACATCAAACCCTTAAAATTTTTGTCATTTACTAACCTTCATCTGCTCTCTCCATTTTCCCCTCTCCAAGTTACAAATGGCTAACATTAGGTTGTTGATTGACTCGACAAGCGTGCAAAGGGTCTCTTTTGTTGAAATAATGACATTCGGCCGTTTGTAGTGTTTTTAAACGGTTAGGTAATCAAAAAACTTCACTTCCGATAGACCATGTGATAGACGTCCTACTGAAATTTATATTTCCTTTGTTTGCACGAGATCATGGTGTGGAAGTTAAGAATAGTTTGAAACCAAAGCTTTGACGTGACTTAGCATGCTTATGAAAAAGGGAATGTGTGTGGTCAGATGACAGTGGTTTGAGAGAAAGAAGCCAAACGTAAGTCTGTGCTGTAAGTGGTAGGAAGAAAGAAGGTAACTTCGTGAAACCACCCTTGTCTGTGTGATTAATGTATGAATATGTCATTGACAGCGACCCTATCGCCCAGCACATTCTTACAACTCAACTGCAAAGCAATAAACTGAAACCCAAAACCATATTGGGTAAAGTATTGCTCTCTGTGTACTATTTTGACTAAATGAAAGTACAGCGGGCATTCCGTAATTCCTTCCCTGCCCTGTCACAAAGCCGAATTTTGCAAAGTACAGAGGGCGCTCCGTAATCCCTTCCCTGTTCTGTCCCTGAACCCCTTATTATGCTTTTTGCAAAGAACAGGGCAATTCCGTTCTTCGGCTTCCCTTCTTTCCCCCTGAATAGACATTGGTGGTAAAGGCAAAAAAATTGTTTTTTGGGGGGATGGGGATGGGCAAATTGGAAACTGTTAGCAGTTGTTACAAAATCTTCAGCTTAAGAAAACAAAGTCCAGCTACCAGACAGTTCGATTAGCTGGTCAATTTGCACGTCAATACAGAAGCCTTGGATGTTTCTTCGTCGTAATTCAATGAGACGAAAACCGAGGTTTCGAAAACATTAATAGGATAGGTGTGGCAGGGCCTGAGTAATGAAGCTTGAAATACAAGGTGCCGACTTTTTTGCCTTTTCGTGGCCAGGCCTTTAGGAAAGGGGGGTTGGTACAAAATGCTGTTATAGTTAATCGCTGTAAATAAAACTAAAATATTTGTGTATGTTTGAATTTATGCCTTGCTCGTTGATATAAAAAGATGACAAATAATAAGATAAAACATTTATTTGAAATTTGATGATGGAATGAGAGCCAGCCACAAAAAAGAAAAAATTCAGCAATAGGAATGCAGAAAAAAATGAAGTTCCGGATGAGTGTTGATCCCAGGTGCGCCAGCTTTCGGGTGCAAAACGCTATAGGTTGTGCAACTGCGGCATTTGTTACGAACAGAATGTAATTGTAGCGACCAGCTGATATTTATTACCCACGTGGCGCAAGTAGATTACTCGCAGTTTGTTTGCAACAACAAGGCGGCGCTGCGAGTGACACCGGTTTTCTTTTTTAGCCATATTTCAATAACGAGCGCACATCTTGCTTTCTCACTTCACACACTCTTAGTTGAGGGATAGTAGAATCCAAATCCATTTAGCCATATTTCAATAACGAGCGCACATCTTGCTTTCTCACTTCACACACTCTTAGTTGAGGGATAGTAGAATCCAAATCGAACAAGGATCGTGACTAATCTGCTTTATGACTAGGTGCACATTAATTATGTTTGTGGGCTAAACGGTTTTTCGGTCCTGAGGGAGTGCAACTAAGTTTTCAGCAAATATTTCCGTCAGATTTGAAGTGATGCGAATAACATTTCGCCAGCGAATACCCCGAAGGCGAAGGTTTAAAAACAGATGTGTAATACAAAGTTTTTATCAATTTCAAATCGATGCCGAAGATTTTCTCACTTTATTCTTGCCAACTTGTGCAGTACGTATTCTCAAATTTGTGAGAGTTCGAGTATTTCACCATGTCTTTTCAATCTGTTCCAAGGGATTTGACAATGTTACTTACCACAGTTATAGCTGAGTAGTTGGTCTGGAGCTGGAGCACTGGCACTGGAGCTGTCTTATGACTAGGTGCACAGTTAATTATGAACTTTGGGTGTTCGAAGCCTTGACTTCATCGAAATAGTTGAGTAATTTTGATGGCTGAAAATTACTGATTAAAGCCCAAAGTAGCAGAATATCTTTATTTCGTCATTGTACTGTCTGGCAATATACGTATCATTTAAAGAACCAACGCGCGCTAGAAGTACAAAAGCTCTTAAGTTAACCATACGTTTTCTGTTCAGTATCATCCGTTTCCATGGATATTGGCTATCATGCAAACGAGGCTCGCGCGTTGAAAAAGTATACAAATTAGGTGTTATTCCGTATGCTGTGTTCTTTGAGAAAACATTTACAAGAGCACTTACCTTTAGCGACCCTGATACGTCTGGTTGCAATTAAGATGAACAGAAATCACTTTGATTATGAATCTTACGAAGATGATAGCACAAGCTCTACTGACGGGAATGCAGTGAGTGATGAAGAGAGTGAAGCCACGAGGTAGAAACTGACAATAACGGCAGTGATGATGATCGTGAAGATGTATGGTATGAACTTCAAGATGAAGCTATGGCCCGCTATCATGACGAACTACAACAACTTGCAAGTCAGTTCCAAGAAAGGGGTGATTCTGAGCGAGCTGCAGAAATTAAGGCTCAAAACAGGTTGATTCCTGTTTATAGGAAAGAACTGCGAAACATTTATATGATGGAAAAACTTGAATGGATGCACAAAATGAAGAGTGATCCCTACTATCGAAAAATAGCCAGAGCAAGGGATAATCTGATGGTCAATGATGATTATGACTGGTTTGAGGCAGCGGAAGCAGCTAGAAAATTTCCCCCGTTTTCGTTCCGTTTCGCTTCTCACTATGGCTCCCGGCCTGTACCCCGGCCCCAACTCGCTTAATTTTGTTTTACAGCAAAGGACTTTAAAATAGTAAAGTTTCACTGCATGCATATTTAAGTTCATGATCTTGCTCGTTGTTGTTGTTGTTATCTAGACTGCGAGTAGTCCCCTCTTTTCCTACAGGAGTTCGCCGAACACCCCCCCTGGGGGGGGGGGGGTTACTCCCTATATTGGGATGGTAGGTATGACCGTCGTATTTTTTAGGGGTTGAAATTGCCAGTCCGGTCTTTTTAGGGGTTGTAAAAAGAAATCCGTTGTTAAACCAAGAGCCTGGCATATTTTAGGGTTTAAAAACGCAAAGCTGTTGGACTGCTTGGAGTCCTGTGTTTTAACAAAACGTGCGTACTGAAAAGAAGTTTAAAAAAACGTCCTTTGGCGAACGTTCTACTACGTTCCTGCATATCACGTTCAGAACAACACGAGGGGACTTAGCGCCGACCCACAGGCTACCCAGGGGAAAATTTCAGCTTTCAACTGGTATTTTTTTAGGGTAATTTTAAAACCGAAGGTACATTTTAGGGTAAAAATTTTTATCCCATGGTATTTTTAGGGTATTTGGGGGACTTTTCCGACAGTCATCCCTACCCTTTTGACCTCGAAGTACTCCCCCCCCCCGGGGGGCGAAGACCTCGAGCGTCGAGAATATCTGCATATTGAGCTCAAAATTATAATTCGTGACCGTATTACTTGCCGCGTTGGTAAAATGTCGTTGTTTAAACCCGATTACTGATTATGAAATGCCTTTAAACAAGAGAAAACTAAAATCACCTGAGAAATAAAACAACATGCATGGTCCCTATGATTTCGATAGATTTGTACCTTCTGCTTCTGCATGTTGTCACACAATTCTTGAGCTGTCATGTTTACACAGACTTACGTCGAGAGCTCTCAGCGCGGTACTAAGATATAGAATTTTCACTCGATAAACTAGAAGAGTTCTACTTTCCGTCGATCTAAATTACGGTTATGTATTTTATAAATCAGCGGAGATTAAAATTATTGAGCGCATCCCTTTTGATTAAACAACATTTTTCCGAAAGGTGGATAGGTGCTTATTCTCATTAAAATTTTCGATCTGGTTGATCCGTATGCGGCAAATTCAAAATTGACCGTTTTTGACTAAAAAATGGCGGCGGTGGCTGCGGTCAGGAGCCAAAATGGCGAAATCAAACGATTTAGAAAAAAAATAAAGCGTTGTCAAACCTTTTAGTGCAACTTTCGAAAACAACTTACCATAGGGGTCATTAGGGAGAAATATGAAAAAATTCGAAATTTGGCGAGACCCGGGCGAACTTTGGTTTTTACTGACATTGACTCTTAAAACTCTGCGGGGTTTTCGTGTTTAAAACTTTTTGGTTCCAGAAAAAAATAACGAAAAGGCGATAAGATGAGTGACATGCAGAATTTTATTTCAGTCATGTTAATCAACCCTGGTAACATTTTCCATTTTTCGCGATGTTGCCTGGTTGAAATTTGTTTCTGGGATAATAAGCTTTTTGTTTAGTCCTGATTTAAAAAGTAAATCTACGGCCTTTATGATCATGTCCGAAAAGCCTTTTGTTTTTTTTTTCGGAAAATGTCGTAAGTAAAGAACATCTTCTCATACAACAGCTGGGAAACCCCAAATGAGAAAGGGAACAACTAATCTTTACCTTTGAACTTATAAGGACACTTCGTTACCTAAATTTCTTAAGAAGCTACGATGTAGAAAAAGCTATGAAAATGACTGCCACTGCATATAGCAGCACATTCAAGATGATGGGCGGTATTGTTATGATTCACTATACTTTACTCAGTATTTAGCAAACTGGCAAGAAATGTATTCAGCATTGTTGCGTTTCTTATATTTACGAGAGATAACGGTTGCCGACGCTTGGCCATACCATAGATTTAAGAATGAATGTATTGAAGCAATGCTTCAAATCAAAGTAGGGAAAGACAGCATGATAACCGCCATTTTCTTCTAGGAGAGTTAAGACATCTTAGCTTCTACGCAAGAGGTTGTAAGCTTTGTAAGCCAAATCCCCCGGCTGAAAATGAAGATTGTTCGCGCTGAAACACCTTTTGTTTCTTTTTTGAATATTCTTAGTTTAAGATCGTCGTTTCTACTGTGAGAGAAAATAGTTAAGCCGTTTCCTTTCCGTTCTTCAAGTTACTAGAGTGTTGTAACTTGTATGACAGAGTAGCTGTCTACAATTTTTTGTTTGAACTTGAATCTTTGACGTTTGACTAGAATTTTTAGGATCTTAATTATTATCAATAAAAATATTTGTGGCAATAAAACGTGTCTTGTACTCTTTTCGTTTCCCTTTTAAAGAAACTACTCTGGAATATTCCCGACCTAATTTCCTCGTAAGGGCAAATCGTGAACGAAACAGAACATGCATGTAATACAAACCCTTTGTATACGTTGATAGCATGATAAAAAAAAAGTAAAATTACAGAACTTGTACATACAAATTTATAAAACCACGGTCCATGGTCTGGGTTGTTTAGGTCCATGGTCTGGCTAGATTAGTCAATGGTCTGGGTAGACTAGGTCCATGGTCTGGGTAAACTAGGTCCATGGTCTGGGTAAACTAGGTCCATGGTCTGGGTAAACTAGGTCCATGGTCTGGGTTAATTAGGTGTATGGTCTGGATAAATTAGGTCCATGGTCTGGATAAATTAGGTCCATGGTCTGGGTAGATTAGGTCCATGGTCTGGGTAGACTAGATCCATGGTCTGGGTAAATTAGGTCCATGGTCTGGATAAATTAGGTCCATGGTCTGGGTAGATTAGGTCCATGGTCTGGGTAGACTAGGTCCATGGTCTGGGTAAATTAGGTCCATGGTCTGGGTAAATTAGGTCCATGGTCTGGGTAAATTAGGTGTATGGTCTGGATAAATTAGGTCCATGGTCTGGGTAGACTAGATCCATGGTCTGGGTAAATTAGGTGTATGGTCTGGATAAATTAGGTCCATGGTCTGGGTAGATTAGGTCCCTGGTCTGGGTAGATTAGGTCCACGGTCTGGGTAGATTAGGTCCATGGTCTGGGAAGAATTAGACCATGGTCTTGGTAGATTAGAACTATAGGTTGGGTAGATTAGGATTATAGTTTGGGTAGATAAGAGCCATCGTCTGAATAGATTTAGACCATCGTCTTGGTAGATTAAAACACACCAGTCGGAAATAAGTTTTCAAAAGTCCAATTCCTCTGTCTTGACTATGAGCTAGATTATTGGTATTTTGATTGTAAGTTTAATTATAATTATTGCCCAAACAGTAAAAGATGACTTTTCAGATGATTTATTTTGAATTTCAAATTTTTGTTATGCTGAAATGACAGCTAATAGCAATTTATTACCCTTTAACCCTTTTTATGTATCGTGATTGCTTGTAACTATGCATGGCTTATTAAAAATTCTTTTTTTTCAAAACCAAAAGAAAAAAAGAGCCTGTTGTACCATAATCTTCGTCAATGAACTCATCTTCATAAAACTCTGCTACTCGATAGCCGTTTTTCTCAATAAGATCCCTCAAGAGCGCTGTGTCTGCATAGTTTGACCACTCTAGATACACACTTCCATCAGGCTCCAGGTAGTCCCCAACCTCCGCCATGAATCGCTTTATCGTGCAATATCCTTCATCTAAACCTGTCTTCTCAAATTCGTTCGCTGGCTTTCCTGGACTCCAAGGAGGGTTGAAAGTGATGATGTCAAATTTGCCTTTAACATTTTGGAACAGGTCTGAGTAGTACGCTTTGTATTTCGGGCCAACAAATCCGTTCTTCATGAGGTTTTCTTTTGCATTGGCTACGGCAGCTGTGCTGATATCGGTAGCGTGGACCAAACTAGCTCCTCTCTTCGCACAGAACAAAGCAATTGCTCCCGTTCCTAAAAGAATAAAGAAAAACAATTTTAGTAATTCAGTTTCAGTTATTATCAGATGCAGTCTAGGACGATATACGGATTTACTATCAGTTGCGTTTCTCCAAAAAACAACAGGATTTCCATCGTCCTTGAAATACATCGGTAGCTCTTTTTTGTAATTGGGAAAGGAAAACTTTATATATAGGTACCGTAAATCCTGTAAACATCAAGATACATACACATCTTAATCCTACTTTAGACGAAAACACTAACAACTTAATGTATTCAGGTTGGGTACGACATCTTTGTACATGAAACTGTAAGTACAGATTGAAGTCAAAACTTTTCATCGTCCTTTGAAATGTCTGTCTTGCTGTTCCGTTTTAGAGTGTTATGCACCTGTTCCAATTTCGAGAGTTGTTTTCCCTTCCGGCGAAACCATCTTGTTAACAAAAAAAGCTGATTCAATGCCATGATTAGTCCAAAAAACATTTTCATGCACTACAATCGGGATGTCCAGCCATTTTTCTGTGTATGGCTTCTTTTCTTTCTTCATTTCAGCCAAGAAAGACCTGCTTAACGCTTCACCGTCGACATAGGGATCATGCGTTGGGTGGTTGTTGAACCTCTTTTTGAACACTGCAAACAACGAAGGTGTGTTGAAATTATTGCAAGATATTCTATTTATACCCAATGTTATAATTGTATCACTGTGCAGACCCTACGAGGCCTGGACCTCACCAAAGCTGAGAATTGTAATAAGATTTATAAAATCTTACAGAGTGCTTCTTTAAAAGTATACTAAAACAGTCAGTTCTCCAACGGAAGTTTGTTTTCCAATATTTGTACTTTTTAGAATGTCTACAAGTAGATGATGTCAGACCCAAAATGTCAGCAATTAAACAAACTGATATCTACTTGTAAACATTCTAAGAAGTCAAGCATGCCTGTTGATGGCTTCGCAAGAGCCATGAAACTCTGAGTAGCAACAAATGTCTTCGACTAAATAACTCAACGCTTCAAATCTTTGTTGTTGCTCTAGTTTATGATTAATTGAGCTCTTTTATAGTTCATGAAGTCTTCATATTACCATCCTAAATTTGTATTGTACATATAAATATATGTCGTGTGTAAAAACCGTCACTGTAAAAAGATGGGAATGGTACATGTAACAAACCTGTTTTTTTACATTACGTGGCCCGGTTTGTTACAAAAATATATATTTGTGACAATCCAGGTTTTTTACATAACAAGCCAGCCTTTTTTACAGAACAAACCCGGTTTGATATAAGCTATATTATTGTAAAAAGCAAGGTTTGTTAGAAATATATATTTTGTAAAGAATTACATGTAAAAAGCCTGGTTTGTTGCAGAAATTTGTGAATAGCCGGAATTGTTACAGAGAAAACTAGGTTTGTTAAAAGAAATATTTGTAAAAAGATGACGTCCCAGAATAAAAGACATAGCAAAAAGTCACGTGTTTTAGACGTTCACGTGGCTTCTTGGCCAAGCGACTAGAAGGGGACAAATTTTGCAGTAAAAACTCGTAACTTCTGAACTCTGTAACTCTTGGAATTTTCATCCCATTCATTTTAAACTTTGCAGAAATGTGTTTTTGACATCGATCTTTTCGAAAACGGAAAAACTGAAACCATGTCATATGCTCTTTAAGGCCGTTTTTCAAACTGCTTTCGTTTTTAGACAAACCTTGCTTCTACTTTCAAAAGGAACCTTATGCACTAAGCGAACACTTTCCTTTAACGACAAGTAAACGGCGAGAAGTATAAACATGGCAAAACTTTTCGTGAAGGGGAGGGGGTGACACGTCATACAACAAACGGCCAGAATGAGGGAACAGCGTAGTGAGCTCTTCAGAGTTTTTAAAACCACTTTTTCAGTGGAATGACATTTTGATCAATTTTGAGGCTCAATCACGAAAACATTACGGCGTTTGTTTAATAGCAAAATTACTAAGGTCGAAATACTAGAAATTCTATGTTAAAAACTAGTTTTAGCGTTCAACTTTTTGTGCATATACAATTACAATTTTGAAATTGAGTTCACGAAAGGCTTAAGCTGGGAACGCAAAGTATACAACCATTAACACAGAGTATATAAACAATATGCTACTTACGGTCTTCCATCGTTTCAGGTGATCTTACTCAGTGTAGGGCAGAGAATCTTGTCCAAGTGTCGGCGCTCTCTTCAGCTGTTAATTGTTGATTTTGTTTAATATTTAACAAGTATATAGGAATGTTACTGGGAGAACTAACAGTTGGCAGCAAATATTCGCAATAATTGACAAACTATGCCATGCAAGAATGACACAAGCTTGTTTTAAGTTTTCTTTTTATATTTGTTAACTTATTTCTTTTTTCCGATCACGGTAGCGAATGTTTCACTATAGCATGTTTATGCTCCAATTTTCGTCATCATAGTTGATTTCACATCCGCTTTCCTTTACAAGCTTCATTTCTTTTATATTTAGATTATCATTTGTTTGTTGTCTTTTTTTTTGCAATAATTTGTAATTCTAACTAAATATATTTTCAAGTAAGGAAATGTCTAGCAACTAGATAACGTCTAGTTTTGTGAAGTTACATTTTCATTGCAGTGTATTTCGCACACATGTACACACGCATACATATTGTTGGTTAAATTGTCACGAATTGAAAAAAAATCAACTTAAAGGTGTACACTCTGAATTCTGACAATTATTTGTAACAGTATTTGGCGCTTGAGATCCTCAGAATAGCTATATGGTTTTTACTCGTCGGAATACTAGAAATTTATGTTAAAAAGTAGTTTTAGCGCTCAACCTTTTGTACATACAACTACAACTTTTCCCAAATTAAAGTGGACTATGAGTTCACGAAAGGCTTAAGCTGGGAACGCAAAGTTTACAACCATTAGCATAGAGTAAATAAACAATTGCTACTTTCGGTCTTCCATCATTTCAGGTGATCTCGCTGTAGGGGGCACAGGTTCTTGTCCAAGTGCCGGCGCTCTCTTGCTGTTAACTCTTGATTTTATTCAATATTTATGTATAAAGGAATGTTACTGAGAGAACTAACAGTTAGCTGCAAATATTCGCGTATATTAACAAACTATACCATGCAAGAATGACACAAGCTTGTTTTAAGTTCTCCTTTTTTATTCCGATTAACTTATTTCTTTTTTCCGATCACGGTAGCGGATGTTTCACTATAGCATGTTTATGCTCCAATTTTCATCATCATAGTTGATTTCACATCCCCTTTCCTTTACAAGCTTCATTTCTTTTATATTTAGATTATTATTTGTTTGTTGTCTTTTTTTTTTTTTGCAATAATTTGTAATTGTAACTAAATATATTTTCAAGTAAGGAAATGTCTAGCAACTAGATAATGTCTAGTTTTGTGAAGTTACATTTTCATTGCAGTGTATTTCACACACACGTACACACGCATACATATTGTTGGTTAAATTGTCACGAGTTGAAAAAATCAATTTAAAGCTGTACACCCCGAATTCTGACAATTATGTGTTACAGTATTTGGGGCTTTAGATCCTCAGAATAGCTATATGGTTTTTACTCGTCGGAATACTAGAAATTTATGTTAAAAAGCAGTTTTAGCGTTCAACCTTTTGTACATACAACTACAACTTTTCCCAAATTAAAGTGGACTATGAGTTCACGAAAGGCTTAAAAGCTGGGAACGCAAAGTTTACAACCATTAGCATAGAGTATATAAACAATGTGCTACTTTCGGTCTTCCATCGTTTCAGGTGATCTTGCTGTAGGGCAGAGGTTCTTGTCCAAGTGCCGGCGCTCTCTTGCTGTTAACTCTTGATTTTATTCAATATTCATGTATAAAGGAATGTTACTGGGAGAACTAACAGTTAGCTGCAAATATTCGCATATATTAACAAACTATACCATGCAAGAATGACACAAGCTTGTTTTAATTTTCCTTTTTTATTCCGATTAACTTGATTCTTTTTTCCGATCACGGTAGCGGATGTTTCACTATAGCATGTTTATGCTCCAATTTTCATCATCATAGTTGATTTCACATCCCCTTTCCTTTACAAGCTTCATTTATTTTATATTTAGATTATCATTTGTTTGTTGTCTTTTTTTTTGCAATAATTTGTAATTCTAACTAAATATATTTTCAAGTAAGGAAATGTCTAGCAACTAGATAACGTCTAGTTTTGTGATGTTACATTTTCATTGCAGTGTATTTCACACACACGTACACACATGTACATATTGTTGGTTAAATTGTCACGAATTGAAAATAACATTAATTTAAACAACTGTACACCCTGAATTCTGACAATTATGTTTAACAAAATTTGAGACTGAGATCCTCAGAATACTCGTCGGAATACTACAAATTTTATGTTAAAAACTAGTTTTAGCGTTCAACTTTTTTGCATGCAACTACAATCTTGAAATTGAGTTCACCAAAGGCTTAAACTGGGAACGCAAAGTATACAACCATTAACATAGAGTATATAAACAATGTGCTACTTTCGGTCTTCCATCGTTTCAAGTGATCTTGCTGTAGGGCAGAGGTTCACGCTCTCTTGCTGTTAACCCTTGATTTTAATCAATATTTATGTAAAAAGGAATGTTGCCTAGCTGCAAATATTCGCATATATTAACAAATTCCCGCGTATGCATGGCACAAGTTTATTTTAAGTTTTTTAATTCATTCTCATATTTTAAAATATAAAGATACAAAATTCTTTGTTACAAATCTTTACCACTCCAATTTTCACATAAAAAGCTACATAAAAAACAAACTTCGTCTTAACAGATCCCTCGTCGGTTCTATAACTCATAAATACTCCATGTAGCAGATGTACGGTCCCAAGACCTCGGTAGCGGCAGTGTTATTGCGTAGCATATGCTAAAGTCGCCCTATGTAAGGTAATACGCAATTTTTTGCCCTTGGAATCCGGAAGCCGGCCCGGAATCCTCTCGAGACAAAAAATTGGCATCCAGTACATTTTAGTTCGCAGTATATTTTATAGTTGGCAGTTTTTATCCATACCCCGCGTATGCCTGACCGGACTGTGGCACCCTGCTGGCTGGCTTGGCAAACTAGTAATTGAAGGGAGCATGGAGCTAGCGCCTCGATTACAGTATGGCAAGGAAATGCATGCAACCCACGTGTGTTAATACAGAAGAGTATTGCATCCACCCGCGGGTGAAATGGATCAAATGGACAGTTATTCAAGGTAATCATGTATTTCATTGAATGTGGTCCTTTTGCCGAGGTGTAGATATGGTTTTAGTCTCCCCTTGAAATCTTGGAAATAATTAAGACTTTGATTTACATTTCAATTCACGCGCCGGCGATTTCTGTGATCGTAAGTGACCTCATCAAAGATCTCTCAAGCGAGTACATAAATAGCACTTTCATTGTTATTTGTTTTTGTGTCGTTCACTTTTAATATACATTGAACCTTGAATGAAAAGCACAGTTAATTAATAAAGTGAGAATGTTATATGCCATTATGTACGCCCGACAAAAAAAACATCGCTCAATAACAGCCAAACAAATAGAGCGATTTGTGTGACGTTTGGTGAGTGTCACGAGTCACGCGCGCTCTAGTTTAACGACCCCTTTGTTCTTCTGCTGTATTCTTTACCGAATATCGAGTGATCGAAGGAAATTGCCAATAAACCCCACTAATTTTTTTTTGATGGTCAGGGATTTTTTGCAGGAGAACAAAGGGGTCATGAATGATTCGCCAAATCCTGTGTTAGTTCGGTCACTGTTTTGTAATCATGCAGGGGCGCCGGCGGAACGCTTTTGCAAGTGGGGCGTCTGTAAGAAACGTATTTCAGAATAATATACTTTCAAAGATAAATAAATTTTCCTTACCTGAAATGTATTTAAATCTATGCTTTAACTTTGAATACAGAAGCTCGAGGTCACGCATTTCTAGTATGCGTCTAGTTAAAGAATGAGCGGTAGCACTTTAACAGTTAGTGAACTCATGTAAAGTAAAACGTTGGTAGTGTTGTTTTTCTTTCAAAAATGCTTACATCACCATAAAATTGGCCGAAAAAGTGGAGCGGCCGTAGCCGCCCCAGCCGCACCTGTTCCGCCGGCTGTGCAAATAGATTTGTGTAACCGTGTGCAATTTTAAATCGCCAGCTCAAACATCAAAGCTCACTGATGAACTAAAACTAGTTGTAAGTTAGCAAATTCGATTGTTAATGCTCATATATTCATCCTAAAGTTACAATTTTAGTCACTACTAAAGTAAGCAAGATTTAACGACAACTAATTTTAGCGATTTTAATACTTTTATTGAACATTGTAAGATAAAACACTTTCAGGAACACTCTTGATTTTGGCGATACTAAATATTAGCAATTTTCTCAAACTTGGTAAAGTCGCTTGCATTCGTAGTAACCTTTAAGTGAGTATCGACGATTGAACCGGGCCAATTGAATATTGCGAAACACGCCTGGCCTTACAACAACGCGCGCGTCATTCACAAAGGAAAGTGGTCAACGTGTCAGAAAGGCCAACAAACGCTATCCAGGTAATATATAATAGTTTTAACTCTTTAGCATTTTTGTTGGCTTTTGGTTGCCTCATGATTATATTCTTTTAATGTTTTAATTTATTATTACACATCGCCGTACCCAGGTTTTAGTTTTACCGCGGTAAAAACTTCAATGTCCTGTTTATGTTTTTCAAAAAAAAAATTCACACTTTTTCACAAAATAAATAGATAGTCTTTGTAACTGGCAAGTCTTCATGTAGTTATGTACATGAAAACCAGTTTATCAAAGTTCCATACGTCACTGAGGGTGTAATATTGCATGAACACTCCAAAACACAGATTATCTAAGCACTGCTCAGTTTGAAATTCTGTATTCTGGGCATCCGAACTACTACCCCAGCTGTTTATCAAAGCTAAGGAAAGAGCGGCGCATTCCAATATTGCTTATTTATGGGAGGACCCCCCCCCTCCCCCTTGGGTGGAAGATTTTGACACACTGCTGCAAGTTTCAAGTCTTCTTGAGACCTTATGGCAACAGAGCTCTCTCGTCTTGCCAATTGAGCTTGGGTCACAAACATTTCAAAGTCAGGCTCTCACAAGACGTATTTCTCACGCAATTGCACTCTTCTTTAAGGTAACTCTACTGTTTTCTGCCTTGTTCTAACAAGTTAGTGCATTTACGGCAATTTGACAAGTGTATATGATTCAAAAAATATTCCGAGGGAGCATGCCGCCCAACCCCCCTAGATGAAGCTCATACCATTGACATCTTTCTCACTCTGTGGTAATTGGGGTGAGGTTTACAAGTGTGGAAAAAAATTGGATATTTTCCTGATATTCCAATGTAGCAGCAACTGTTCAGGGTGGTTAGAAAGATTTTCCTGGTAATAAGGTAATATAATTGAATACCATCAATAACAGAAAACAAAAAGTCAACAAGAAAAGACTGGAGAAGTCTTCATAGAGACCAACATTTATTAATACTATTATCAGCTTTTGGCAACGCGGTTTACAAACTCAGCTTGTGGATTCTCTTTTGCATATTTCTGTAGATATGTACAGGTAAGTTTAACTCTCAAGTCTTTAACATGCAGCATAATCCAAAGCTGCCTGTGAATAGAATTTGCATTTTATCATGCCTGTTTAGCACGGTCTGACTGTTTAAGAGACATCGTTTTTTTATCACAGAACTAAATGTGCAATTCCAATTTGGTGTTTTCTCTTTGTGATACTAGTACTACTGACCATGCAGGTAATTAGCTGTACAGTTTCTGTATAAGGCTTAAATGTCTAGTATTTGACAAGAGAGGTTTAGTCAAACTATGCTGAACTGCATAAGCATGATAAATTTGATGTTTGTACTCTCTGCAATACCAACATACCGATAATAATCAGTTCCCCTTTGCCTAAGTTCATGATCCAATGGCATGATGCTATAGTTGCTTAAGTAAAAACTTTGGTTGAACAAAAAGAAAAACGGGGAAGAAAGAGGAGGGCCTGGCTCGGAGCGAGGAGAGAAAGAGAGAGGAGAAAAAAAAAGGTAAGCAAGTTGGCAGCTGAATCGCCTATAACTCTCAACTCATCTCTACTGTGACTCGATTTAACAACGAGCAAAACTTGAACACAGCTCAACTAGGCACATAATACATTAATCACTGCCATAGTCTTAGAGCCGCACCTCAAACATCCATGGAGAAAATCGGTCATAAACCACCGGCTGTAGGATACATCGGTTATGGGTTTAAGTAGAGGCAAAACTATTGATAAACTCTTTCAGACCTTAAAATGTTGTTCGAATTATTCTCTTTGTAAGAGAACTGCCGCGATCACTTAATCGTTGTAACCTCCATTTTCATTTCAAAATATTCTTGAAGTTGGCCCCGTGCCGTAAAAGCCGCGGCAGAAGCGCAATCAGTAAGTTTTTTAAAATTGTTACGTCATTATCAAATTTTAAAACTCACAAAATGACGTAACGATTAAACTTAGTGACCGCGCTTCTGCCGCCTCATATTTGGAATGGGTCATAGTACTGAATATTTGAAAATGAGATCGCGGCAGTTAGCGGAGTTCTTGAACAAAAAAAACGTTTGAATGAATAATTTGATAGTTTTGCTTTTTATTTCACGTGCACCCCAATGTATCTTGCAGCCCGTGCATAAACTACGCTTTCCGCCGATCTTTAGAGAAAAATGATATGATGAACGATGACGCCAAAGAATCTAGATCTTGCTTGCTAGTACAACTTGGTAACCGCACAAATGACCACACGCAACCCAACTCCTTACACCGAACGCAATAATAACAGCATTAGGGAAGAAGTCAAAACAATGGTATTTTTAAGGAACCTAATTTTGTCGGGGGAGGTGGTGGGTGGCGGCACATACCCCTACCCCACCCCTCCCCACTTTTTCAGAGCTCAATTTC
>JANVCF010212933.1:10575-30602 GCA_025388745.1 Hydrozoanthus gracilis
GTAACTACAGCTCTTTCAGTTTAACGTAATTTAGTAATTTAACAAAACAATTATTTTAATTATCTCATTGCTCATATGTTAGTGCAAATGATTTGTGCTGTAATCTACTTACACTTGAAGTATTACTGTACTGGTGGAAAAATCCTGTACAATTTGAAGTCATTTAAACAACAGTATCTAACTTCTTGCAACTGAAAATGTTTCCCTTAGTGTAATGTTTTATTGAGTCTTGAAACACAATTGTTGTTTGAAGGCTATTAATTCAATCAAGTGAACTTCACATGTCATGTGTACTAGTTGATTGAATGCAAACTTATCTGCTGGAAGTGCATATGAATTATTGTAACAGGAAAAAAATAAAGCACTTTTACAAACTTATCTAAATCTTATCCACTGTAATTCCTTTTTTCGAAAGTTCAAGTCATAAAGGTTCTTAGTCTTAATGTACTACATGAATAAAGCTGTGTGCCTCTTATTGTTATAGTATGTGCACTGGACATTAAATCTGAAATTGGGTGTTATTTCAGCAATTTTCGCATAATTATTCTGACTGGTTCCTAAAACAGAAACTATCAAGGACTGTTTACTGTTTTGAGAAAGCTGTCAAAATGGTTACTCATATTGAAACAATTTTGGAAGAGGAGATTTGAGAAATAAACGATTAATCTATGACCCTTAACTCTATCCAGACCGAGGGGCACAAGTGCCCACACAGATTTCAAAGAGTCACCATTCCCTAAGCATTCATCAGATTGCCTACAAATTTTATGATTTTTCCTCAAGTTTATTAGAAAACAGAAGTATGACAAAATTATGAAATTAGTAAGTCAGATGTTGCCATGGTAACAAAAAATCAAGGTGTCTATATTCACAGGTAGGATGAAAAAAAATGTTTTATCCTTAAATTTCAAGGAAAAGTACAACACTAGTAGTGAATGTGCACATTTCTTACTGTTCGTATTGTGTGTGAAATTTTAAATAAATCAGTTTTCAACCCTGACGTTCACCAACTCTCTACTACTAAAACAATAAATATCCCCTTCAGTGTCAGTGCCTAGGGATAGATATTAGCTTTTCCTTGCTGCTTTTTGCCGTGGTACTAATTACCCACCACTAGTCACCTCCAAGTCGGGGGATAGCTGTTGTTAGCATAAGAGTCATATGAAAATTATTGTGAATCATTTTATGTTTGCCAATTTCTTGTTGGGGTCAGTGGATACAATTTATACAGTAACTGGTTCGTTTATCAAGTTTCTTTATTGTTATTATTATTGTTATAGTAGTTATTAAGTTGTTGCTGTCTATTGGTTTGTTGGCATTCTTAGGGAGAAAGCCACCTGAAGCAGTACCTTCCTATCATTAAAGACAAACCAGTTTATCCAATCATTTACGACAGCAAGGGTGTGGTCCTGTCAATGCCACCAATTATCAATGGTAAGAGTAAGTCAGGTCAATTTTGTTTAGTGTCATCTGTCAGTTAGTCTTCATGATTAGTCGATCAATTTTTTTTTTCCATTTTCAGTTTAGCTAGCTTCCAAATGTATTTCATGGGATCATTTCCCTTATTTTTTATTAACAGTACCTTATAATTGTAACAATGTAGCCCGCCAAATTAAGAAATAAGAAATTTGTCTTGAAATTTTCCTTGATTCATCATGTGTGGTACTCTATCTAAAGTATACCATTAAAATAATTTTATAAAATCATGCAAATAGAGATAAAAATTTTAAACTTTTGGTATAATTTTGTAACTGTAAAGTTAGCTAGACTTAAAGGCTAAGATGTGTTTATGTGAAGCTTTAAAAGTGTCTTTCCAGTGTACAGTATCTATCAAAACAACACCTTGTCCTTTTTAAGGGGCCCCACTCTTGAAGGGGTTACATTGCTTTGAGAATCTCCTTAAATTAGTTTCCTTTGTCTTTCTCGTAAACAGGTGAACATTCAAAGATTACCCTACAAACCAAGAACGTCTTCATTGAAAGTACAGCTACTGACCTCCACAAGGTTTTGATCTTGATTGTATTTGACTTTTTTAAAAGTATTGATTATTATTGTTGTTATTGTTTTTGGTATTGTTATTTTTGATAAATTGTTATTGTGATTAACGCTAGTAGCAGATGTTTCAAAGTCACCCTGACTTCATTTTCAAGGATTAAATTTGAATTTTTCGCGACCATTTTTATTCGATAAATACCCACATCCAACTCACGTTAGTCACAGAAGAAGACAACGCGTTACGGTTTTTGGACGCCCTGACCGTGAGAGCTGGTAGCTAAATTCAAGTGTCTGTCGGTACAGAAAACCCACACACACGGACAAGTGACTTGACTTCATCTCACACTACCCGTTGCAACAGAATAAAAAACAGTCATCAATCTCGGAATCAATCCCGTCTTCAATCGTGAAACGGAATGAAGGGCAAACGTACATGGCACAAGTTTTAGCTGATAACAACTATCCACGCTCGTTCGTTAGAAAAAGCCGAGGACAGAAATAACAGGGGAAAACCAACGCACAGTCTACACAAATCGAAACAGATTTGAAAAAGATAGAACAAGAGACACTGTTTAATAAATTAGCTAAGACGATTGCCACTTGGTGTACTACGGCTAAACCGATTGAGCACTCAAGGCAAGAACGGGAGAACATCGTGCGCTGGGCAATAAACTGCCGTACATAGACATGATCACGTTGTTGACTAATGAGCACGCGTATCGCAAAAGATTGTTCCTCGAAGCTTGGTAATCGGAGGGAGATGAGAATGCGAGAAACGACCACATAAACGTCCTAGCTATTTATAAATGCCTTTGTGCGAAAAACAATGCTAAATTATTTTGATTTTGTTTTTTGGTTTCTTTAACGAAGTTTCGGAATTTTATTATTCATTCCACTGAAGAAGACTGATGTCAATGGTTGAAAGGTTTTGAAGTTTTTTTGTATTTTAGTCAGGGTCAACCTTTTAATACTAGGTTAAAGTAATGACTTGAACCAATGATAAGAACACTTTAGTCCACATTTGTTGCAGATAAACAGCATCTTAGAGATGGGCAATCTATTTTACTCTTATTTTACAATTTTTTGAGCTTTCTAAATGTCAGAACAGAATCTTTGATAAATAAACTATACAGATTATTATTGTTTGTTATTTTTATTTCTATTTTTCATTATCCATCGTCAAATGTACGTGATATCAGTATATTGAAAAAGGGAAAGGTAAAGAATTTTACCATTTTTAAACGTCAGTAGCTCAATCAGCTCTCTAGGAATGGAAGCCGAAAATGGATCGTTTAACCCCTCATTTTGTCAGTACTCTGTTTATGGGTGTTCCGTCAAAAGTCGTCAAAAACATTGAAACAGATCATGAGCAGTCCCTCGGGATCTAACTTGGAACATCTACTTCCAAAGACTGTTCTTTATAGCCGACTGAACTACACCTGTTGTAATAGAAATTTCATGTCTCTAGAACATTCACATTTACTTGGGTTAGGCGAATTTAGTTGTTAATGAAGCATTGTATGTTATAATATTAACCTAAGATGCAACTGGATTTAGGATTTTGCTCCTATCGATGTTTTGACCTTACTGCATATAATAATGGTCAGTGAGTCTTCTTAAAAGTCGTGCATGCAAGACCTTCCGAGCTCAGTTTCTTCTTTTAGGAAAGGTGATCATCAGACGATCCGGATCGTCATTGGTATTAATTTTAGCAGCTGTTCGATTTTTATTTTTTACTAGGTTGGATTTTGGTGAACAACCTCAGTGATGATTTTAACCTTAATGTTTTTTGCAGGCAAAGATCGTTCTAGATACGTTAGTTTCAATGTTCAGTGTTCACTGCCAAGAACCTTTTGTGTAAGTGTTTGAAGCTTTGTTTCTTATGAAGCTTTTAGGTTTTCCAAGTGTTTTGTAATAACAACATTAAATTGCAAATACTTTTTTAGCCTTTTGGTACGATCAGAATGTGGCAACTATATTTAGCGTAGGTTATTAGCGATTATGCTATGGCTTGATTTGTATTGGTATCAACTGTTCCAGTACACGCCACCACTAAGCTCGAATCGAAAATGTCTTTCAGGTTGGGGTTCATAAGCAAAAATACAGTATTAAGTCCATTTTAGTTAAAATAAAACAAAAATTAAATCAGAAGCATTCAAAAGAGGTGCCATTAAATAACCATTATTGAAATTATTTTGAAAAAGATTGTTTACCCAAAGCCCCAAATTATAGAAGCTAGTACAGGCTAATACAATTTTGAAACGCACTTTCATACAGAATCAAATTAGTTTTTATTACAGCTCCGATGATTCTTAATTCAGCTGTAAACTTGTCAGCCTGACATGTAAATCTTTTTGGTGCCACAAATAGAGTTGAGGCTGTGGAGGTCGAGCAACCGGACGGTGTTGTCGCTACATATCCGGTGAGTACCGCAAGCACAGCTGTTGTACAATATGCATCATCAACAAAACAAAAACATTACAATTGATCAAGACGATGGACTTTAATTATCCAGGGAATAGTTAAGTATTGTTTGAAAGATAAAACGAAATGCAACATTTACCTAAGTCAACGTCACTCAATTGTTTCTTGCTTCACTTCCCCTACAAGAAGGATAGAGTATTATCCGAAATGTTGGGACATTTTAAAATGATTCTCTAACTAAAGCAACATTAACGTTTTTATGTAGCTCTTAGTAGTTTAATCAACCAGTTACATCAAGTGCCCCTCTTCATCACAAATATCAGTTTTTCAAACCTCCGGCAGTAGCGATTGTAACTGACTTTTTGTAGTTGGGTAACAAAAGCATTGATTACATTTATTTGTTTACACTTTAGGAGCTGGCGTACCGACATGAAATTGTTTCGGCTCAAGAAATTAACAAGAAAATTGGTATAAAGTAAGAAAATATGCAGTGAAATATCTGTAGTATTGTACTGTTAACGTTGTCTTTTTATTTCCTGTTCTTTAGGTCTGGCCAACAGTATCTTTCTTGTGGGTACCTTACCCACGACCTGGTCATCTCGTCTCGTACCACTCGAGTCACTGGCCAGTATGTGTAGTTTATCGTTTAAAAGAACCAACTTTCTACTTGTACATTTTGCTATTGATTACGTGCAGGCAAATATTGTGTGCTTTGTGTATTGTTATAGTTTTAAACGCCACGGATTATTCAAGCGCTATAGTGCGATCTTTTCAACTCAAACTTGGGATTTTTTTCTGCATAGTGAAACTGCAGAGAAGATTGCTTCACTCCTGACACGGATGTGCCTACAGGCCGAGTTTGTGGAAGACGGAAAGAAGCTGAAGGTAGAAATCCCACCAACAAGAGCTGATATCCTTTGAAATTAATGCGTCTATAATCTCTAATTTAGTTAACGGAAGTATTCTTGTCTATTCATCAAAGTGACCAGTGTTAAGCGACGTGTCTAGAGGAAGACAACATGCCTGAATTGGTTTGGTTTCGTTGCCTTCTCGTGCGACTTGGCAGGAACTGTTACAGAAAGTCAAAGTATTGGATCGTTAAAAAGTCATCGACAACATTACATAGGATTTTAGGTACAAATCATAGCGAAACATAACAGTAGTATACCTTTATTTTCATAGAGTAGCCCGATCATTTTTCGTACAATGATAAAAATAGGTACGCGAGGCGAACATGAGGTAAGCCTTAAGCTCGGAGCTAGGTCTAACAGACGAGGAGACATAAACAAATTTCGACGAACAAAGTACGCTTCGCACGGCTCCCAAAACTTCGTGAACGACGCGTCAAAAGTTTGAAAACACGGCACCCAAAATAATTTCACGGCAAAAGCTTGTGAAGATCAAGGCAAATCTTGAGAAACTGAGGGCAAAAATATGCCAACGACGTTATTTTGCCTACTTTTTTCCGGTATAGATAAGTAAGCTTATTGACTTATTTCACACCCCAATATCATTGGGCCACTGAGCCAGCACATAATTCCGGCCAACATGAGGCCGAGTAAAATTAAGAATTAATTTCACGAGTGTTTTCAACTTTTTCCCAATTTTGAAAAAAAACGAGGAGTTCTATCTTCCGACGGAGACAGTGATCTGCGAGTTTGATTTCAAAGAACGGGTATAAGTTTAATGACAAGCTTTTGGAAGAACATTTTCCATGTGAGCGGGCTTGATTCTTTTTCTCGATTGTTGAGTTAACTTTTCGCTTGTCTTGGTACGGACTAGATAACAAACTATTCATTCTTAGCTTCGGCTATATGGCATTTATGTCAAATGCCGTATTCCTATACTTTTTCTGCAATACCACCACTTTCCACTTTGACTTCTTTATAATACTTTTACTTGTTCTGGCTTGGAGTGAAAAGCGATGGTCTGCCTAGAGCACGGGGAGCCCACGCGCTTTATCTGAATGAAGAGAAATTTTATGTATATTGTGCGACGAAAAACAATTTTAAAGCATGTTGGGAGTTTGTGTATCTCATTATCTGGTACCCAATTCACTCGCATATTGGAATGGATAGGCAACAAGGCTCAGCTCACTACTCCACAGGCAAGTACGACAGTAGCTAGCAAAATCTCACATAAAAAATTTAATTTTTTTTCATTCAGATAAAGCGCGTGGGCTCCCTGTGCCCAGATGGGGTTGAGAAATTACACAATCAAAAAGAAAAGAGCCAAATTTGCCCTCGTTTAGTGCCTGCAGTTCTTGCGATCAGGGAAAATTTGGCAAAACCTGGAGAGAAGTAAAGAACGTTGCACGAGACAGTAACATGGAGAGCCACTGTAACTGCCCTATTTCCCCCTTGGGACGAAGTGGATCAAGTCAAGTCATGGGCTGATTCTTACTGTAATCGCTACCATCGGAATTTTGTTTAAAAGAACATGAAGGACATGAAGCCCCATGAAATAATTTAAAAATTGTATCAAATGTTAAAACGTTGAAATCAGTATTGTAGTGTTTAAATGTTAGTGATGTTTGATGATTTATATTTGACAAAGAGATTAATGGTTGCTTTAAATGTTATGGTTCAGTCATTTCTACATTAATTCTTCATATGTTCAATAACTACGACACTAACTTCTAACTTGGCAGCACTTTCTCTAGCTTAAAGGTGCTTCTAGTATAACAATAAGTATTAATTTTATTTGTTGTTTGTAATTGTTTTCGGCCTTATTTTTGTAATGGGTGCAGAAAAACTAGTAGAAACGTTCAGTGAAAACTTCTTCTGCATGTGTTATATCTTTTCCCTGAGTTCATGCGGTCTTTAACGAAGTGAAGATGTTATCCATTTCTGTGATATTGTGGAAGATGTGGCCATTGCCTACGGTTACAACAATGTTGTGAAGACGATACCTCCCACCAATACGATCGCGAATCAGGTACGACCATTACATTGGCACAGAAAAAAAACATAGCTGCTGCCCAAAACTAGAGAAAGAATTATTTAGTTGACTGGTAAAAATCAAACTATTGTTCAAAACAGAAACATGTAAGATTAATGCATCGACAAGGCAAAGATGGTGGCAAACTTAAGTTTTAACAATTTAAGTCGCAAAAACTCTGAAGATGCATGATCTTACCGTGAATTTATGCTGGAATGCGATTTCATAATCTCAAATACCGCATTTCTAGCAACCTCACCTCAACCTCAAGATTTGACAACAATCTCAGCAAAGCAAATGTTCACGGTGTTGGTTGAAAAAGTTTGTCACTGCTTTAATTTTCCTTTATGAGCTAAATTTATATTGTAGAGGATTATAGAGAGAGCAGTTTCAATGCAATACATATGCCCGGCACTGGGTCCTGTACATACACACTACCTAGAAAGAAGTAAATCACTCTGTGTTGATCACTTTGTTTGTTTTATCTTTTTAGTTAGAACTTGGTTCATCTTTATTGTTGGAACTAAGTGTAAATAATCAACCCGAACAGAAAGGGTTGTCTGCATTTACAGCAGTTTTCTCTCTGTTTCAGTTCAAGCTAAACAGTCTTTGTGACTTGTTGAGACAAGAAATCGCTCAAGCTGGTTTCACTGAAGTTTTGAATTTTGCACTGGTGAGTACTTAAAAGGAAAACCAAAAGTATGTTTGTGGGGAGGATGGGATCGGGTTTCGGCTGAGGTCGGTGATGTTACTGAACTCGTCATTGAGAGTGGTGTCAGTTCCTTTTGAAGGTAGTCATTAGTGCTAGACTAGTACATTTCCTAACCTAAATAAGAACCATTTCTTCTGTATTTTAGTTACCTTTGTTGCTTGTTACAGCACCTTGAATATGGATTAGAACAGTAAGCAGTTTCCAGTTATGAGGGCCTGTAGTTGAAGATCACCTCGCTTGTGCTGAATAAACTCTCAGATTTAAGTTTCATTTCACACTCGGAACCAATGATAATTATCTAAATTGGTGGTATGAAAAAAGCAATAACTTCTTGTTAGCAACCAGACTCCGGGAAGCTGGAAGGTCTGCTGTAGGTATTGAAAACACGTTTTTTCAAAAGCTGTATAATTATAGGCCATTCGTTGCAGTGCTCAAGGGACGATGTGTCTGAGAAACTTAAGAAACCGCTAGAAAACAGTGGAGCAGTTCATATTGCCAACCCCAAGACTCTTGAGTTCCAGGTAACCACTCTATATTTTACTCAGTATTTTTACTGTAACGAGTGGCAATAAAATAATTGTACTCTTCCATAAAGCCCTATTTTAACTTACAGCAGTATTTTGACAACGCTTAAGATAAGTAAAAGAATATAAGTACGAGTTTTTTATACAATATAAAATAAATAAAAACAAATTTTTGGCATAACTTGTGTAATAAGTGAGAAAAGAAAAGTTCTTTGTGATAATAAATAGATCAGTTAGTTTGAGGTTTTTTGCTTCATTTTATTTCTAATATTCTAAGTTTTCAATGCTGAAATGAAAAATAGTAAATTGTTAGGCCGCTTACACGGAATCCACAAGGTAATTGGATTCCGGAGTCCAATGTATTTTTAGCGTGGATTCCGGATTCCAAAAATCTTAACTTCACAAAGGACAAGACAGAGGCTGCATTCAAATCTCATGCACTATATTACGCACTGGTCTTCAATAGCTCCATTTACTGAAACAACACAATGAGATGGGACATTACTAGAATCAAAATCAACACAGTGATACCCTAAATACATGTATGTGGACTCTTAAAACTGTGTTTCGCTTCTGCTTCTCGGTCCTTCTTAAGAGTGCCAAATGAGTCATTCTGCCTTCCTTGATATGAAATAATCAAAAATGTGTCACAGAAATTCTAAAGTATTTAGCCAAAAATCTTGCCGATAACAAAATTTTGGTTTCATCAAAATATCCTCAACACATGTGAATACAAACATAGGATTCTTTATTTGATCATACAGTGAAAACCTGCAAGGCTATGATTTTCCATCTAATACCTAGTAACGTTGATTAGTTGTTTTAGCCAACAATTCGTTTCAGGTTCTTGTTTTTCAATTTATGTTGAAATTAAAGTGAAAACACGCCGTACGAGATCCATTAAACATATTCAAGACGTACATGCTTTTTAATAAAATTTTTGTCCACAACTTTGCATTCGGCGTTGCAATGCAGCTCTCCTTAATGTAGCTTTCCTTTAGGTGAATATAACGCTAACAACCTTTTTTGGGTTCAAATCATTCACATATAGTTTAAAGTACTTCAGCAAAAATATTTGGAAATTTGGTCAAAATGTTTTTGTCTACTATGGCTCAAACTAGCAAAATTTTCAGACATCTTGGTTTACGACTGCGTTTTCGGGGAACTGGGTTGTGACATCATTCCCGACTTGTAACATTAAGCAAGTAAGATCTCTTCTAAACACAAAGAGGTGAAAAAACTGGGAACTGCATAAGGAATTGGGATCTACTTCTGAATCAAACATGTCAATGTGGTTAACCGTTAGCCGTAAAACGCCCAAAAATCTAGCCATAAGGCGTATATAATTGAAAAAAGCGTTTCCGTAAAAAATGTTTACTGTAAAAATTCGGCCAGTAAATAACAAATTCTAAGGCTTCATGTGTCTTGGGGTTTTTTTATTTTACGAGTCTTTACTGGATAGATTATAGCGAGAAAAACCGAGACTCAAGCTGTTCAGCAAAGTGGAAGTGTTGAAACTGTCAGTCGAACCAAGCTGGCTTTTTTTAGATCAGTGGTCGAACCGGTGCGGGTAGCACGAGTTGGTGGACGTTTCGACAGATCTTACTAGATCTACTATTGTAGACCTTCTCCATTAGTGCGATTGCCATTCTCAAAACTTTGTCAGTTTAAGGTGCAAATCCATAAAATGGAAGGCAAGAGCTTTTCCTCCCGCAGTTTCAGTTTCATTTTAAAAGGGCCAAATAGTAGACTAATCCAGGCACGGGTATGTCCATGTATACAAAGGCAAATCCAAATGCATGCTGTTACAAGGGTGCATTTCCAGCCAACCAAATTAACCCGATGCACACTACCTGGTTAAAAAATTGCTCTGCTGTTGACAAAGGGTTCGCAATACGTTTCGTTAGTGATAGCTTTATTCCGCAAGTCACGCTCGCGGCATCCGAGGCTGGTTTCAACCAGGTTGAGGAGTACGAGATCAATTCCGATCATAGTGATGGTGACTCATCAGACTTTGACATAGAGGAACTGGTCACTGGTAAACCTGTGATAACACGGTCTGCGAGACGAGTCAAAGCGTGGATACGGTTTGATGGTACGCAAAGTCATTAATTAAAGATGAATGAGAGAATTGTTTTCCGTGCGACATGGCTGCGGTTATTTCTAATCAGTTTCATGTCTTTTACTGGAAACTCTTATCATTTAAGTTTGACAAATACAAGTAAAACCAGAAGTAATCAGAGATTAATGAAGTGCGTTTGAAATGTTCTCTCCACGCTCGAAGAGCCCATAGATTTCCAAGCTCGAAGACTGAAACCAATTAGCCATTTTAAAATCTGCCCAAACAAATCAAACAAATCGATAAATCAAAACCACGAGGCAATACTTCCAATCTGCCCAAACAACTCCACAATCGATAAAAAACACGAGGCAATACTGGACATGCACGCGCATGATGTCATAGTTATTTATAAATTAAAAATGGAGCCGATTTGGAACAAAAATGTGATGAACGACGACTGCTTGTACAGCTTGGTAACCGCACAAATGGCTACAGGCAACCCAACTCTGTGAGATTAGGATTGAGGATTGCGTTCGACGTAAGGAGAACGCAAATACTTAGGGTTTAGTTTGTTATTTTTAGTCTAAGTATTACAGTGTACATAATATTTAGGTGTAACGAATGGTCCCTTCAAAAAAGAAAGTCTTGGCAAATTTCGACCTGTTCTGGAAAACTTATCACCTTTTAAGTCATGTCTCAAGGTCTTGTATTTTGAATTTTTTCTCTGTCTCGCAGTCTCAGATTTGATCACAAAATGGCTCGTATTTTGGTATTTCCACCACAACACAAAATTGCTATGTTACTTGAAATTTGTTTGGTGTCTCCGTATTTTAAGATTCGGTCTGAGATTTTTGGTATTGCAAGGTGTCGGTCTAAGATTATTCATTGCCTTCCAAAGTCTCGGGCTCAGATTTTAAAAAGGCCGTCTCGGCATCTCGGACAGTCTCAGATTTATTATTTGCTGTCCCTAAAATACAGACCTGATATAGTTTATCATGGTGGTATATTACCAATGTTTTCTACCCCAGAATGTTCCTTGGACTTTACAACACCTAAATTAATTTTAAACTATTTTTAAACAATGATAATTATTTTTTAACAGATACGTTAACCGTAACGAAAAAAAACAAGCGTTAACCGCAAAAGAGCCAAAATATTAATCGTTAGCCTTAAAAGACATTACCCTCCTGTACAAGAAACTAAGATACAGCAAATGAGGCGATCCGCGCACAGTTTGGATATTCGATGTCCTTTTGTTGGTCTTCTTTTGAAAATGCCGATCACAAGTATTACTTAGTGGTCGGGTGTTGCCTTCTACTAATCCAATCATTTCTGTAAATCATTAATCAGTTGTAAAGCATGATGCTGGCAGACCGAGAAGATTTTAATCTTAAAACACTAAGGAAACACGAGATCGAACAGTCGCTCTGAAAATAGACAAATAATGAAAGAAATGTGGATTCCAGAGTAATCCAGACTTTTGGATTCCGGATTCTGTTGGTTTTCAGATTCGGATTCCGTGAGCTTGGATTCGGGATTCCATATAATACAATACAATGTAAGTTTAATGTGAGTATACACTTAGCTATGTGTAAAGCGTGTATTAAAGACGAGGTCTGAATGGGCGTATATGAAAACACTCCAGCTAATTTACAGGTATCCACTAAATTAAAATGACTATGCACTAATAAACTAGTAGTTACCACAGGTAAAGAGAATGCTGTCGAGCTGTAGAAATTCCTTTCCATACATTACTGACCACGTTTGGCTTTGTTTGTTTTGTCTACTTTCTCAGCATATTCAGAGTTTTTGGTTTGTGCCAAAGTTGGCCAAAGACCTGTATTTGTTTGCAAAAAGGATAAGCCAATCGCTTCGTTGTTCTTTGCAGTCCAGCTACTCACGGCACAAGGAAGGTTTTTTTATCGAAAGCTTTTCCAAATCAGGTGTCAGTCCTCTCTGTAAAGAACTCAAGATAATACAGATTGTCGCCAACTGACTAATACGGTCGATGTTTTCTGTAGTCCATTGGCGAACATAGGCACTAAGTTTATCGAACAACAAGGCCAAAAGACCCTTAAACCAACATTGCCGCCCTCCCTCACCTTGACGAATTGATCCACAACAAACAAATTTAGTTATGACATGCTATGATACAAAAGCGAACAAATTTACTTCGACATGCTACAATACACAGGGCAAGAATAAAAAAAACCCTGTCTTTCCCTTGCTCCACGCGCTACTGATGAAATCTAGTTGGTTACAAGAAGACGAAAGAATGTGGCAGAAATAATCTGATGGGTTTTTTTTGGGGGGGGGGGGGGCAGCAGGCCGGAAAACAAACGGAATGCCCTTGGCTTTGGTAGTGTGAGAATGTGGTCTCCTTTAGATTATATTTAACCTATCTACGGTGCTATCAGATTTTGGAGACCTTTGGGAGCTGAATGATTATGTACTGCATTAGAAATAGTTGTTGTAATCTTGACGAGTCTTCGTTCTTTTAGTGAGGAGAGACCTAGTACCTTGAGCAGTTCAGAATATTTAGTTAACTTGTCTCTTAAAACAAATCTGATGGCGCGCTCGTTTAACCTTTCTAATTTATCTGCCGCGGTTTTACTACAAAAGCTCCAGGTTCCACTGCAATAATTAAAATGAGATAAGTCAAATGCTAAATATAGGTCACGTCTTGTTTTAAAAGGTAGCATTTTCTTTAATCTTTTCACTACAGCAATTCGGATGGATTCCAGACCAAGGTGTAACTATAGTGGATTTCGGAGTCCCGATCCCGTGTCAGGGGGCCAACTGTTTGTTTCGTTGTTAGGAAATTCTTCCCCTCTGTCCTGGCTAGCAGTCTCACCGTTTTATCTACATATCAAGTTTTTTTTTTACAAGAACTAAAAAAAAATTCAATTGGGCCGTAAGGAAATCGATTTTGGTGCAACTTAGCTTATCCAGCTGATGATGTTTATAAAGAAAAATACTTCTAGCGCAGTCCAGCGCTGAAATTAATGAACCTCTATGGTATTAATAATGCGGCTTTGCAACTTTTTTTCTTGCAGGTTGCTAGGACAACCTTGTTGCCAGGGGTGTTAAAGACGCTTCACTGCAACCGACAAATGTCATTGCCTCAAAAACTGTTTGAGGTTTCTGATGTCGTGCTAAAGGATGACACCAAAGGTGAGAGCAAAGGGCTTTCCCAGGTCAGGCAACCATTTGTAGAAACCAACTTGTGTACTGTTCAAAGTCTTTTGAATATTATAATAAGCAAATAAGAGACATATAAAGGAAAAGGGGTTCCTGAGCGGCGCCTCTTACAAATTGCCGGGACGTTGAAAAGAGCTAATACTAATGATGATAATGATAATAACAATAATAATAATGATAACAATGATAAAATAATTTTGTAGGGTGCATCAAATCATAAGTAGACGCTCTTGCGCGCTTTAAAGAATTCATAAAGATTACAGAATAAAATTAATATGTATGAAACAAATAAATATAATACAAAGAATTACTTAATAATAAAACAGGTTAATTGGAATTAAGTTAGAATTAGTTAGTAAATAGTTTTTAGTTTAAACGCTATCTTAAAAAAGTGAGAATTAAGGAAGTTTCTTAAAAGAGATAATGTTGGTGGCGGATATAGTTTCATTTGGAAGGTTGTTCCAGAGTGCAGGTGCAGCCGGCTGCAGTGAAACTGTGATCACCGAGCGTGCGTACTGTTCTTATCCCAGGTTGTTGCAGTAGAATCTGGCTATTTGACCTTAAGTTATAACTGCATTTGTTTTTGCGCGTTTTCGGTTAGATATTTGTGTGCAAGTCCATGAATGGCTTTAAATCTTAACTTTTATTCGATCTCGAACTGGGAGCCAGTGCAGTTTGAGTTAAGTCGGAGTAATGTGATCAAGTTTGCTGATTTTGCAGATAAGTCTAGCAGCGGTGTTTTGTACTCTCTGGAGTTTTTGCAGTTCATTATCAGACAGTCCGAACAAAATACTATTGCAACAGTCAAGTCGGCTTGTCACAAAAGCATTTACTAGAATTTGAACAGAATCAGAGCTGAGAAACTTTCTGATCTTTCTGATATTAGAAATGTGGAAGAGCTGCGAGTGAGTGACTGTTCATCCCGCTTGCTTGCATCGTTTCTAGTTGTCTTTGCATTTTACATTTTGTTCCGGAGGTAAGAACAACATGCAGCAGTTTGAGAACCCAACAAATTTTACAATCCAATTGTTGGACTTCGAGGGCTTACAGTTTAACGTTCATATCCGAGAAGACGCGAAGGTCTAACCATTAAAGCAAAATCTCTACGAATATATACGAAAAACCCATCCTAGAGAAATACATATATAGAATAAACAGGAGGAAAAACATGAACCCACGTCCCGCGGTTACTAGTCGGGTGTGATGACCACTACACTACCGCGACAACCATGCTGGCAACATAGCTATTTTATGCCGTGTTGATCTTAACGTGGGTTTTCCCGGGCAGTTTTTCTTTCAGAGGTCGGATGGTAAAGCCTATAGAAAACCTACGTTAAGATCAACACGCCATAAGATAGCTATGTTGCCAGCATGGTTGTCACTAAACTAAACCAAACTAAACTTTATTTATTTAACAAGGGTAAACATATTAACCTTGTGGAAGTTATCTATCATGTCGTGGCATTATTTAAACTTGATTTTGTGGAGGGAGGAAAACCTGAGAACCCGGCGAAAAACCCTTGAAGTCAGAAGATCGACAAATCTCAGCCCACATGCAAACCCAGGATTCGATCCTGGGTCCACAGAGGTGGGAGGCGCGAGCGCTAACCACTCGGCCATCCTGACTCCCCTAGTCATAGTAGTGTAGTGGTCATCACACCAGACGTGGGTTCTAATCCCATCTGCGGCAACATGTCTTTCTTTCTGTTTATTCTACAAATGTTAAAGCAAAAGCAGAACTTCATCCTCAGTTGTTTTAAGACCTTGACTAAAAGACCGCATCTGGAATTGAATCCGGGCCACCTGCTTTAATTACCAACTGAACCAGCCAAGCGGTGGTTGCCTGAAAGAGCTTTCGCGAGGTCTGTGATTTGTTGACCTCTAAAGGAACTTTTTTGTTGATCTCTAAAAAATTTTGTTTAAAACGCGATTACTAGTTCTGAAGTTGCTGATCTTTAAAAATACTTGTTTAAAGCGCGATCGCAGGAAGGTATGTATAGCAAAATTTCTGTGATAAAATTGATGAAAATAACGACATTCTTTATGACAAACATGTGCTTACTGCCATCGTCAGTGCAAGTAATTTACAAATTCGTAAGTAAGTAGATATATGGGTTCTAATTAACATAGAGAACTAAGTTAACAATAGTGTTATAAAGAGAGCTTCAGGTTTACATGATTGACTTGGTTATTTAGACTAGGATTTACACGCTTGATATGGATAGCCTCTTTTATTCTTAGCGCAAATTCCATTGCGGCGGAATCCAAAACTTCAAAACAATGCGTTTAAAGATCGATCGTGAGGTTTGTGGTTTGTTGACCTCAAAACGAAATAAGACAAAGAAAGAACGAGTTTTGTGTCAGTTGAGCTCAAGATAGGAGGAGATGAGTTAAAGCCAAGGGGTTATAACCGGTGTTTTAGCAATTTCTCTTCCCCGATAAAAAAAATCGCCTTTTCCTTGGGGTAAGGCAGATCCACTTTAAAGTTTTGTTGCACCATTTCTCGCACCATTCATGCACTCAATTTTATGTGTGAATTCCTTTCGTTAAGTGGGTAGTAGCTCGTCAGAACGATAATGGTGATCATTATATGGCTGTGATAGTTTGCACGTTGTGATTGGCTGCTGTGAGGACTGGATTTTCTTGTAACACCCGCGGGCACTTCGATCATTTTCTCTCCGCTGGACATCGCAAACAACGTAAACAATATACAGTTTTCAAATGTTAATATGAGAAAATATAATACATTTTTTTTATATAAGATTTTGGTTAAAATATATGAGCAAGGGGAGCTCAATACTCTGCTTAAAGGGAGTATCATCTGATAAGCATCTATCCCTTGCCTTAACCCGTCAAATGTTGTGCTTTTTCTCCAGATGTTGGTGCAAGGAACCATCGCCGTTTATGTGCTGTAAACTACAACAAAACTCCCGGTTTTGAGGTAAGATATGCGATCATTGGTTGCTATGCATGCTCGTTCCGGCTACTTTTAGTGGCAATTCTATCCTTGCATACCAAAAAACTTAAAAGGCTTAGAACAAAGAGGAACCTAATGAAAATCCATGTATGGGCTAGGTAACCACTCCTCACATGATCAGGGTTGGAGACTGCTACCCCGCCAGAGGTGTCCAGTGCTAGCCAAGAGTGAACTCTGGTTACTAGATTTTTAGAACTTGTAGCCGCTACAACATTGTGCGGAAGCTCTGCAACTTATTAATTAAGGGTAATTATTTCAAAGAAAATGACAAACAATGTGGTGAACAAACGAAGCTTATCTGCTATCCGGGCAAACAAATCTGCACGCAGTTATTTTCTTGCACATCGACAAACAGCTACAGAATCATGTCTGCCACGGCCTGCATGTTTGACCAAACGACTTTCAAATCAAAAGTATTGCCGAATGTTGAACGTGTTAACTTTAGAAAAGGAAAAGATTTGTCAGGAGATGGCTGATTAGTGGCAAATTTCCGTCTTGTGTTTGGCATTGACAAAGATGTAGATAAAGTTTTCGTAAAAATGATAACTTTTTTCTCGGCTCTCTGCTTTTAGACAAAAATTTCGTTACTTAACATAGGAGAAAGTATCAACCTTCAAATTCCTTTTCTATCACAGGTAATTCACGGCCTTTTGGACCGAACAATGCAGCTGCTAGAAATACCTCCAACAGCAGACAAAGTAAAAGATTGGACTCAAGGTTATCATCTTTGTGCGTGTCAAGGTAAAGCATTATAATACAAAAACAGAGCAACGACAATTAAAATAGGAAATGATTGTATGAAATAGGATAACATGCTACCAATTATAAAGCGTCTTGCTGCCTGCGGGCTGCCTTCGGGGATTCATGTTTTGCTTTGCTGCCTTCGCCAAACATTAAAACCAATTTTTGGGTTCTTCGAAATATCCTTTTTGAAGCTAAAGGTTCTTTGTTATCTTCTGTTCACAGGAAAACCAAAACTAATAAAACGAGACAAAACTCTGCAAATTGAGGTTAGAAAAAGTATTTTTTGACAATGCAGCGGGCGCGCGTGCGACAATGACACTCATTGGCTCGTTTGGTGTTTTCTTGGACAAACTGGATTTTCTGGATATGCGAGCTCGCCAGCTACTGAAAGAAACTCAACCTGAAAAAATACGAATCAATCTCAATTGGACAGTTCGAAAGCACTACGATAATAATAAAAATAATAATAATAATAATAATAATAATAATAATAATAATAATAATAAAAAGAATTTGGTGTGTTCCAGGAAAGGCAGTATATTTGGTTGGTTGTCTTGCGTCTCGTAGTGTGCGTGCTTTACCCTTCTCCTCGCACTCACACGCGAGGCTTCAGCCAGTCGAATGTCTAGCAATCTGTGCAGGCACTTGGGTAAAACCAGGGAGGGTTAATTCTTGACATTGCGGCAGAGGGATTTATTATACATTTAATGGACTAATGGCTTTATCAAATATTTTCCTTGTTTTTTTACTGTGTTTGTTGTGATGCTGACTAAGTTATATAAATAAACGAGATGTTTCGGTAATTAGTTTTCTCTTTACCACTAATACATTTAGAAATGAACGAACGAATAAAATTATTTCCGCAGCCGAATAAATTCGCTCCGATCGGCGTATACTAGTAAATCCCCGGATTCATTAAGGCGAATTTCGCCAATCGCTGCAATAAGCGTATAAAATCGCCTAGTGTGACCCAGCTTTACGAATACGAAGTCTCGCATGGTTTTCTCACGCTCTCGACTAATCAGCGCGCGCTATTCCTTGGTGAAATTAATCAATGTCTTAGCTCAGCTTGTTGCGCACGTGTGCGGCAAAAATTTTAGTTAGATTCGAGCACTCACTAAAACTTTGCCGAACACGTGCGGAACAAGCTGAGCTAAAAGCCTCGCGAGCAAACAGCTCAGCTCTTTACCTCAAATGTGCACCGGCCATAAAGAAAACGTTTTTCGAATCTTCAGCAAAACGAAAAGACCGGAAGCGGTTGTTCCCATTTCCTCGTTACCACCATTATTTTTACCTTTACTTTTACTGCCATTTCCTAGATCCAACATTCTTCCCTGGACGGTGTGCTGAAATAAAATTCAACGGCAAACCTGTTGGAGTAATGGGAGTGTTGCATCCTGATGTGCTGGAGAAATTTGAATTAAATATGCCTTGTGCCGCCCTGGAGGTAGACCTTGAAACTTTGCTCAAATTGTGAACAAGACTCTCTGCTCTTGATTTCGTTTTCTGCTCAAGAGGGATTTGAAGCTCAAGCCGGTAAAATAATTAATTGGTCACTGACTTTAAATCTGACCAGAACTTCTTGTCGCCTCTCGAAGGCGTTGTACGTACTTTATTTCTTTTTTGCTTTTCCATTTTAAGAGCTGTGTTACTTTTGAATGAATTCTTGACGGTCTGTTCCAAAACCCTTTTGGCTTCTCATGTCCAGCCAAACCAACTTCATTCAAACCAGAAATGATTTAAATTTTAAACAAGTATGATAAAACTACAAATAATTTTTCGTTTTGCTTTTCATTGACGGTTTGAAATCAGAAAGCTTAGAATTTTCCGTAGTTCCTTAAGGGATTCTTGACAGCAGCATCGAGAAGCTTTAGTAGAATATAACAACGAATGAGAGAAACTAACTATACCAGTCTCAAGATGACGTGAAGATGACGAGGCGCGGGAGGCCTAACGAAAAACAGAAAGTTTAGCCTCAGTTGTTTTAACATATTTATCGAATTATACAGATGATGTTGACAAGCGCTAGGCTAAAGTTTAATATTGTTTTGTAGCTAAGGATTCTCCAAATGGGTGTGTAGTGAGGTCGTTTGGGTTGCATTGCATTTATCAACCGTCTGTCTTAAGTTGGAGCATGAAATGCTACATGTGTTCGACCTTCAAAAATTCCTATGGTGTTACAACTAGTAGGGGGGAGTGGGGTGAAACGGGGTTTCAGGATCCGCCGATCCGCACATGCCAAACGCATCGACCCGGCCACTGAGAGATCAGTAGTTCGGCTAGAATTATGCTGTGAATCCGTAACTCGTACAGCCGTTTTTGCCAAAGTCCTTATTTGATCCATAGATCCTCTAAAATTATTTTTAAATCCGCAATCCGAACAAAATTTTTGGCTAAATGAACTAGCATCGCTACTCATATTAGGGAATGAAACGGTCTTTACAACTT
>JANVCF010212934.1:0-17832 GCA_025388745.1 Hydrozoanthus gracilis
ATGACAAACCTATGACTTGTCATAGGTTTCTCATATGTTTGTCATATGTAAGTCATATGTTCAAAATTCAGTAGTGTTAAACAGTGAATATCAAGGATATTCACTGGTTAGCGATCTAGAAAAACAACATGGCGTCGCGATTTCCAAAACATGTCAGCATAGCCGAAATTTTAGTAATAAATGATGCATGCAGCTGTTCCCGATGACACAAACAGTCCACTTGCAGAGTTTGGTAATACTGTATTTCAAGAAAAATCTTAATAACTATTTGACCTATAAGCCAAATTTTTACGAGTAAACAAAGTCAAAGTGACAAAACTGAGTTGCCGGCCCAGCGAGAACGAAGCTGTTACAATTTTCATATATATCTAAATACAAAAACAGTTCACTTTGTAAAGTGATTTTATTAGCAAGTTATAACTTTGCAAATTTCCAACTCCAATTTGAACACAGCAGCGAACGAAGTTCACAACATGTTGATTTCGTTCTTGGCATCAGTCTCGCGCGTCTTGCAATACGTGCACGATAGCGTGGTTAAAAACGAGTTTTTTATTTATCTTTTTTCTTTAAAAAGCGATTTCTCACTGATTCGCTGGTTGGTTATATGCTTATGTTATTGTTCACCTCAGCGTCGGTGAAAGCCAAGTATATTCACCACGCTGCTTTCGCGGCTCGGCGAACATCCTTGTCTATTCACCTCCACTTTGGTACATAATTACTCATTATCCACTCGGGATAATGTGTGGTCTAAACGGCGTCGGAAAATTCCCATTTTCAAATAGAGATAGCTAAAATTCCATAAAATACCAAAAAAGCAACAAAAAATGCACTGCATGCTTTCAAAGTAAAAAGACTTTAATATTCAAACAATTCAAACTAAAACAACAATGTTGACAACTTTTCAAACAAACCGAAATGGTGCTCTTTAAAATCACGGCGGCAAACCAATGTTTATGTTTCGCTACTTTATTTATTGCACAATAGAGTTTCGAGTAAACGTAAAAGTTTTACCTGTCTGCTCGTAAACATAAATTACGGTTGTTTTACAGTAAAGTGAGTTTGGTGTCGATAAGGTCCACCATTGACCACTTCTTAAGACGATGAGCCATTTCAATTGATATTTGAGAATGAGTCATCAAATATACTTCATCTGCTTAAGAGGCAAAAAACTGTTGTTTTAGGGTTCGCAGTTTGAGGCCACAAAAGAGTTGATGGCATGATTTCTTTCATTGAACGATAGGCTGATCGACCTTTGAGCAGTTTGTGACAGCTTCACCGCTATTGTAACTCCCATTCACCAAAACTCTCAAGCCTGACAGTCACGGGTACATTTCATCCAGCAACCGACTGCAAGTCCCATGTCTCATTTAGTTCAAAGACGTTTCCATTCAAGAAAATCTAGATCTATTTCTGCAACGCAGCCTTTCCAGCAAGCACATGGCACAATTTCGGTAGCTGTCGTTTTAAGTGATTATTGGTCAGATTCAATTGTTGATCGACGAGATGATTCTTTATAGCTAGTGTCACTCACCTTTCCCACGTTGTTTTGCAAGAGACTCTTTAAAAAACTTCCTTTAGGCTGAGATAAGTTGTTTGATACTTTTGCATCAATTAATTTTTACGCTTGAGTTCAGCGGAATGGAAGTGAGTCGCTAGTTTTGGCGCGTGCATAAATTAAAACGACTGTGGGAAATAAAAAATCGAAATTCTTAAAAGTTATTGAATTTTTCTTGAATCACCTTGTTTGTATAGTACTAAAGCAATTATTCTCTTCAGTCCCGGTGAATAGTGGCTTTTAGAACATTCACCTCGACTTCTGAGAATAATTGTTAACTAAACAAGGAATAGGGAAGCTATACTGGATAAGTTTCGAGCAATCGGAATTCCAGCAGGCCTTTAATGATTAACTACAACTTCTCCAAATCAAGGCTGCAAAATAGTATTAGATATGCCTTTGTACCCCTCTGCAAGTGACACACTAGCTCAACTTAAGACAACACAGAACTTACAATCGCTGCATTTACACCTAACATATGCGTTAATGGTATCAAAGGTCACTCTTTAGATATTGTTAGACGTAGTGATACGCATAGTGATAACACATGGAATAATGACACACTAAGGCTACTTTAGGTTAAACGTAATTGGATCAGTCAACGAACAAACTCCAAAGCCACTATTAAATGGCAAAACTTGGACACCAAAAAAGGGAGTTTTTAAAACAAATATATTTTTGAAATGTACCGCTGTATCATGCATTTGGTAGTGTAAGTATTGATACCCCCCACTGCAAAACGAGGAATGTTAGGAATGTGTTAATGAGGGGATAACTACCCCCCAAGCTGTCATAATTACACCTTGTAATGTTACTTTGGGGGATTTCCCTATTGTCTCAGGGATACACAAGGGGATAAGGGCGTGGACTTCATTGTTGACAAAGGAAGCGACGCTATCCAGTGACAATAGTTGTTGTTGAAAAAGGACGCGACGCTACCAGTAAACAATAGTGTTATTGTGACGGAGGATTCACTGCACTCCCAGCCAGTACAATTTGCCGAAATTGTCCAGTTACTAGTTGAGCCTAGTAAATGGATTGTATACAAAAAGTCTTCGCCAAAATCAATTAACCATCAAAGGTGTTGAACATACTAAAACAAGACCAGTCACTATTTTTTTTCGGAGGGATGTGAAATCAGTAGACAACAGAGATACAGAAGTTCATTATTATTGTGCATTATTCAAGCTCATCATAATTACTATTCACTTGACTTTACCGGTTAGTATACCCCTCAACAGGTTTAATTTCCTTCACAGATGTGGTTAAAAATGTTTTAGAAATTGAATTTATTCCAATATTTCTCATGTATGAAACAAATCAGTCGTCCGTCTGCAATAAACTCGTACGCGTCTACTCCAACAACCTTTGTTTTGTCACGGAAAGTTTACAATAATTAAACGCTTTCTGCGCGTAGGAACGGAGCGACAGAGCGCAGAAAATGATTTTCATTATATCTTAGTACAGGAACTCAACGCCCATACGGTAGGTATACGCACAAAAAAAATCGTTTTACTTTTGTTTAGAAAGACTGTTCAAATCTAAGAGCTTTACTTACACTCTAACCACTCCAGGATGAAGACGTGGAATGGACTTTAAGTTCCAACAATTTACTATTGTAGTGCTGTTAGGAACAGGACCACGACAATCATACCCTTCCGAAACGGAAACCTCGAACAGCAAAATGAAAGCAAAAAACATCTTAAAACCTGCAAAAGAATGAAAAAGAATAAGGAATTTTCCTTTTTATCTTTTGTAGATACTCTGTTTCAGTTATGCAGAAGATCAAAAATACAACAATACTGAATTCAACTCTGTATGAAACAAATGTAACTAATGCAGGACAGTTTAACTTCAACAAAACTATCATTTGAAGGGAAGAAAAACAAAGTAAAAAAAGCCCATTCAAAAGCTCGCTGTCGCTGCTACTCTGTAGCGCGGTGTCGATCGAGGAGTTTTATCTTTGCGCTAACTGTTGTGTCAAATTAAATGTCTTGACCCTATCCCGCGACAGAGGATTTTGCCCTGCTTAACTGAGCCATATGAGGCGCTGTTTTCTGTTAAGACTCTAACCCTAGTCAGCCCCCGTTCGCTTGGCAAACCGCGCTCAAGCCTGGTCATCAACTGCAAATAAACCCTCGTACACTTTATTTAGAGAGTTCAGTTGCCTGATGGTTGGGCGTTTCTTTTTAGCGCAGTGTTGCCGCGAATGGCGCTCAACCACGAGGATTCTTGAGTGACAACAAATTAGTTGTTTCGTATTTACGTACATATAGAAGTTGCTATAAATGAAAAACATTTTTTTTTTCTGAACCGAGTTTATTAACAGTTTAATTGATATCCAATATTAGAGGGCTAAGTAAGATTTTCTTAAAATTTAGGGCTGATCTTCATCCGGCTTTTCAAGTTTATATTTTAAATGGCCCTTGCTTCTAACGAAACTTCTCTGTATACCTTCTCGTTCCAAGTGGAACATGTGTGTTCTTTAAGTCGAAACAACTTCATGGAGAGAAAAAAACTGTCAAGTACTGGCGAAGTTAAAATTTGCGTTGTCAGTACTAATGGATCTAGGACAACCACGTGTACAACACACAAATACATATGAAGGATGCCGTCTGTTCAACAAATGAATATTACAACTTACCGTTTAAACACTCTTTGCAATCCGTTAGTGCTTACAGTTGCTTTTATTGGTAGTAAATAGCAACCATGTTTTTGAATTTGTTTTACTTTTTGCATAAAAAATGCACTTTTCTGTATCATATGAACGTTGACTTTAACCCCTGATAGGTGTTTGAGATCAAAAGATTATCATGTATTACTGAAAACGTTGATTAAATCATAAGATTGTGTATGTTTCAACTTAGCCCTCGTTAAGTGTGATTTCCTACTCGAAAATGTATTATTTTAATACTGTAACCACTTTAGGAAAAGATCATTTCCGGTTCTACTTATATTAACTTGCAGACAGACGGTCTTTCTCTTTTCTTGCTCCTCAACTAAAAAAGTAAGAGAGCGTTGAAATACTTTATTCTGTAAATTTATTCCGCAGTGTTCTGTTAATTCAAAAGCAGGGCTGTGTTCTGGGTTCAATTGTAATCCACATTGCATCATAGCAAAACGAATACTCAGAAAAATAACTTTGTTCCTTGATTTAAGTCAACTAGTGCTTTTTATACGTTGTCAAAAGCCCTACCTACAGATTGCAACATGTGTATACTTCCTGGAAAGGAGGCAATTCTTTTGAAGCCACGACAGTAAAATTAAATAATCAGTTGTAAACTTTCTTCCAAAAACCAATAACAAGCAACAAAGAGTTTCGCTTAGCTAATTTAACGAGCTACCTTGACTTACCCTTCAACTATTGTGATGGATTTTTATTACTTAATGCACGTGTCAGAGTAATGGCGAAATTGAAATTGGCGGCGTTAGTACAAATGGATCTAGTACGGTTTTAGTGACAATCATTATTATTCACAAAAACACACGCAAGCTACCATCTGTTGAACTAAAGACTTTTACTGTTTACCTATTATATTTTTCCATCCCAGATATTGCTTACAACAGCCTTTCTCGACAGCAACATAACAACTAGACTTTAGCTTTTTTGGTTTTGCTTGATTAAAATTACTAAATTCTCTTGAACATATAAACTTCGAATTCCTTCCCCACCACTAGGTCTGTGCCGGAGACATGCAAAAAGATATTTGTGTGTATACAAAAAAGGAAAAAAAATACGGATTCAACCTCGTTTCGTTTTCGTTTTCTGTTCATTTGTTTTCATGCCAGTTTTTTACAGAAAAATATTTATACATTGTTAGATAAAAGTAAAAAAATGAGGAGGACGACTGACAGGAAGCCAAAAGGGCTTATTATGATAATCCGTTTTCCTCTTTTACTAAGGGATTAAAGCGGCATCGCGCGTGTTTCTAGACAATTTTAGAAAATGGTTATGACGTAAGAGGAAAGTTTTGAAAGAGTGCGTCTTGCGTCATAACCATTTTCTAAAATTGTCTAGAAACACAAGTGCTGCTGTTTTATCCCATTTTTTTAAAAAAAAATTAGAGAAAGTGGATTGCCCAGTTTTCAAAAAAACTATTTTACTTTCGAATTCAGTTTCGTTTTACCGAGTTCGGAGGCGGTCGCGTCAGCTGTCCGCTCATTGAATAACGACAATAACTGCTCATCTTTTATTGGCTATTACGACAATAACTGTCAAAGGTAACCAATAGAAACGCCTCTTAGAAACATAACTAAAAGCACATTCAAAATTTAATCGCAAAGCAAAGAGTTTCTGCAAATGTTCCTTCAATCATGTACACTAATAAGATCAACCTCATCACATCATATAAATATCTTCAAAAAAACTTTTAGTTCATTCTTCATCGTTGATAGTAGTTTATCTGCACGGAATGCACTTCACAATTATTGAAGATGCCCAGATCGCCACGGCCAGTCGCACGCTCAAGATCTTGTAAACCGGATAAACTGTTGGTTGGCCTCTGGCTCTGTGTCTTTTGATTTTGCAGCTGGTTGAGCGGATTTCGTTACGACTGACGCGATGGAATTTCGGAACTGCCGACTAAAGCCTGGGAGAGGACTTCCGAGCATTTTTGAGCTGGCTAGACGACATTCGGTTGTTGTAATGGATGAGAGTTTCGGCACTCTTATGCCCCTGAATCTGCTGAATATGCGGTTTGGTATTTCTGCATCGGACCAAAAAGTGATCGCTGTTGCTCTAACACAGTGATTTGCGTATGTTTTTGGCAGCTCTGCTCTGATGGAAACTTCTTTCATCATTGAGCTTAACTTGTTGATGCCTAGTGGGCACTTTTCGTACCAAATTGCTTCATTTTCGCTGATGAACGATATTGAAACAAAGCTTCGCAGTCAGGGTTAAGGTAGGAAAGATACTTTTTAAGCAAGCCAGGCCGTCGGTATCTGGATCTCTAGAATTGCAGTTCATTCTGGCATATTTCTTGCCACTCGTTGAGTCGTCCAACCCACCCGGATTGTTTTTCTCGGACTCGTCGTGTGTCATGTGTGCGAACTCGCGCGGCCCTGGTTGTCAACTTCAAATGCAAAACTTTATTTTGCTACTTTTCGCAGGCCTTCTGTCCCCCTTCTGCACCAGTACAAGGTAGTGTGGAACCAGACATATTTTAGTTGATTCACGAAGATTGGCCAAGTGGCCACGCTCGATGACTTCAGCTTGTGTTTTACACACTCTTAGTTTTCCTTCTTTTGAACTTTAATTTTGGCATTAAAAACTTTGTTAGAGGACTGAAATTCTTGGCCCCTGGAAATGCATGACTTTCCGTCGAACTTTACTTCTGGGGTTAATGTAAGTTGGCTCAACAATTGTCTGGTACCGACGAGTAGGAACTTGGTCTTGTCGGGATTGATTAACAGATTGTTCAAACAACACCATGAAGCTACGTTGTGGAGAGGACAAACGGAAGGCATAATTTCGAGTCATAAACATATGACTCAAGGCTGCGCGTGTGGGCTGCGTGGGACAGGTCGTTCAGATAAATGCAGAATAAGAGTGGTGAGAGGATCGCCCTTGGGATACTCCATAAGTAATTGGAAGGGAGTCTGACAGGGTTGCCTTAATTCTGACACGTTGTGATCGGCCAGAAAGGTAGCTTTCAAACCACTTAACTTTAGCTTGCGAAAACCCCACTTTGGTTAGTTTGCTGAGCAGTTTGGAGTGGTCGACGCTGTCGAAAGCCTTCGAGAGATCTAGAAAAATAGGTGCAGTGAGTTTTTTTACTATCCATGGCCTCCAAGATGGTATCCGTTATGAGAATATTCAGTGCCTCAGTACAATGATATTTCTTGTTACCGCTCTGGTGTGACGTAAGACGATTTTTGTGCTTGAGATAGGCGCTGATTGCTCCAGCACAATCTTTTCAATGATTTTTGATGCAACGGGTAGAAGTGATAGTGGACTTCTTTAAGGGTAACTATGAACTCAGCTTCTTTCCACGCACTAGGGCAGATGTTAGTCGCAATAGAGTAATTAATGATCTCTGTTAGGGGTCCAAGGACAGCAGGGAGGCAGTCTTTAATTATGCGAGAACTCACTTTATCTGTTCTAGGGACTTGTTTGATGGCAAAGATAATATGATCCTGCGCACGGTTTCGGATGACATTGGCTTAAGATGGAATTGCTCGTTCGGTGGCACGGTAGCGGTAGCCGGCGGGGAATTCGGGAGCGAAATGTTGTTATCCTCAGCTAGGCGGCGTGAAACATCGCCTGTCTTCGCGCCAACGGTGGAGAAAAATTGGTTGAATTCGTTTGCAACTAATTTTAGGTCTTTGTTGTAAGTTTGATTTTCCTTTCTTTTGATGGGATTACTCGATTAGTGATCTTCCATGATGAGCTAGGATTGTTTCTGTGCTGTAGTACCACCTCAGTGGTATATTTTTTTTCTCAGCTTCCCTAATTGCTCTGATCTCTTAACCATGTTACGGGCGTCTTCGAAGATGATATTCCAATCTGATGCGTCACGTGATTGCAGAAATTTGCGGTGTAGTTGGTCTCTGGAATGCATTAGATTTTTGATATCCTGATTGACAAAAGGGCAATATCTGCTGCGATTTGACCTGATATTTCGCATTAGAGCGTGTGTATCTAGAACAGTCTGAAGGACGTAGTTGAAGTTGTCTAGCTGGGTTTCCGCGTCCTTTTGGTCAAAAAACGGCCTAGCTGCATAAAAACTCAACAACAATTCTAGTCAATAAAATGTTTGCTGCAACAAAAAAACAAGATGAGGAACCGCAGAACGTCGACTCGCTGTTAGACATTGATGTCGCTCCTCAGTGGGTTTTACATGCCAACAGCTAATGGTGATGATGACACAATATTCTAGTTGAGGTTATCAGTATTCCCCTTGTTCAAATGAACTAAAGGACTGTTCTATTAGCCTAACTGGAACTGATTACACTAAAAAGGTCTCACCCGGTTTCAGTTCATGTTGAGTTTTTATGCAGCTAGGCTGTTTTTAAGCTGGTTTTCGTATTTTTTTGTAGTAGCTGTTACTGTCTAGTTAATACGTTTTTGAAGTGATCTCTGATGTGCCCATGCTTCTAACGATTCAACGAACAGTCGTCTCCTCAACCGTTTTATTATGTTTGGCCTAAGAGCTTGATCGTTAAAGGGTCAAAACTTACTATTTTAAATTGACATTGATTTAGAATTCAATCATTTTTTACTCCAATTCTAAGATATGAAAGGTTAACGAATATTTTTTAAAATGATTAAATTTAACTGCACACTTGTCCAATTTCGTATTTTCAATGACACTTTGCTGGGTTTGAAAACTTCGCTGTTGACCTTAAAGTCTATTGGAGGATTGAATAGTAGATATAAAAATAACAAACATTTAAACTTGCTGTCAAAAGGATATTTGACACATTCAACTTTAACATTCAAGATTTTAACGTGCTTGAACTAAACAAAGTTTTGAACAAGCGTGTCCAAAGACTATAGTTCACTCATATTCATATTTATTAGGAAAATGTTGTACAAACCGGCGAAAACTCTAACTTAAAAACAAAATTAAGTAGCACTGCAGCCGCTAAAAGCCTTCTAAGGCCTTGAATGATGACGAACAGCGGGTAGACTGAATGGTCGATCTAACGCGTTCCCACTCTTTGGTGTTTATAGCCATAAACATTAATTATATTCAAGGACATAAAAAGCTGTCAGAGGGAAGTCGATTTCAGTTAGTATTAACCATCTGTTGAACTAATAACGTTTACAGTTTACCGATTAAACACTTTTTGCATCGAGTGCTTACAGTTGCGCATGCTTTCAGTCTCGGCAGCAACACAGTAACCAGGTTTTAGGATATTTTAGTTTCTACTGGACAAATAATTCACTTTTCTTTCTGACATGTACATATGAATTTCGAATTCAAACTCTCAACTTCTGTAAGATTGCAGAAATATAAAAAATGTATACATTTTTAAGAAGATAAGTTGCGTATGACTGTTAGCTGAACCGACAAACTAAACAAACGCGGATTAGACCTAATAAAATTAAAAAAGCTAGCTCCGATTGTGACGAGTTTTTAATGGCTATTGCAGTTCAGTACTCTAACATGACAAGACCGATTTGAAAGCAAATTATTTACAGGGTCTTATTCTAAGAAGGGAAACAAAATTTCTAATTACATAACAAGTAGTTACTCAACTACAATGTAAAACAGCTTTGAAAAACTTTAACAATTTCTTTTATATATTTTTTCCAATACAGCTAGAGGCAGTTTTTTCGCGCACTAACGAAAACACTTAGCACTGTAATCGGAACTGTTTGGCTGACACTTCATTATTGTTTACATCTTCTTCCGTGGTTTGGATTGAGTTAGAAAGAGTGTAGAACTAAATTTAATAACTTGTTATCTAACTTGTGTGTACACATATCCACTAGAGTAAAACACTCTATAGTTGATTAATTATTTAAGTTTACCTAAAACCTAGGCGGCCTGCATGGAATTTGTAGCTTAGAAACAACTGATGCAGGTGAGAGAGAAACTCAATCGATAACATATTTGTAATGTAGAAGAGCAAAAATTGAAAACTTTAAATACTTTGCAAAGGTTTAGTGTATACTTCCTGCGAAAGGAGGCAATTCATTTGGTGCCATGACAGTAAAATTAACTACTCAGTTGTAAACCTTCTTCCGGAAACCAATAACCAGCAACAAAGAGTTACGCTTAGCTAATTCAACGAGCTACCTTAACTTACCCTTCAACTATTGTAATGGATTTTTACTACTTAATGCATGTGTTTTAGTATACTCCTAGCCAGGTCTTTTTCAGGGGATGCTCATAAACTTTCAAACAAAAATGTTCTTTCCATACCAAATCGATATCGCCCCTCAACTAATAATTCTAGAAAGCTTTAAGAAAATTCACATATTTATATTATAATCCACAGTATTCTAACAATTTATAAACGCTTGTTAACTAGCCGGAGTCTTCCGCTGTCAAAAGTGTCTAGAAACAGATCTGAGCAAAACAGTAACAACAATCTAGTGATTAAGCAAAATGCTGCAAAACTAGAACTACTTACGTGAAGCTGCACGCTAAAAAACGCCGCTTTGACCCGCTGTTAGTCATGAGTAAGTGTTTTCTTTGCTGACAACTAAGAACAATGATAAAGATAAATTCTTTGTAGTTTTCAATGTTCCCGTCAGTGTCCATATGGTTCTATTAATACATCTATTAACATAACTGAAATGAACATAAATATTCAAAGAAAAAGTAAACTGAACGGCTGGTTTCAGTGAATGAAGTAAAGCTTATGTTTTGCACATTTTTATCTTATGCATTTTTTCTCTTGTTGCACCCATGGATATTAATCTTGCCAAAGTGATGTTGGTATACGGTACTCGACATGCCAGCATTTCCAAAAACGCTTTCTAAATACTCATGGAACACCTATGCGTTAAAACCTCCGCATTAGAACAATATAAAGAAGTTAATATTGTTGACTGAATATTTCTAATAAATATATGGTAATAGTAAAAATTTACCAAAGTACCAACAAAATAAGTACATAATAGTGTAACAAAAACGTCAAAGTGTTCGTAAACAAAACTAGCCCATTGATCAATGTATTCATTTAACAAAAATAAAATCCGAATAATCATCACTCATTGTATAAAACTCTTGTTTCGAATTTACATCTATAGAGTTTGTTTATCAAGTAGAAAATATTGTTTTCGCCGAGCTGAGAATAACAGTTCTTAAGATCTAAATTCAATACGAGTTAGCAGCATTTTCTGGTACGAAATTAGATTTGACTGCGGCCTGCATCTGCTTGGACTTAGATCCATAGACGCCTCAATTATATGAAAAACAAATGTTTTTTTCTGAAGCGATTTTTTTAAAATTAGACGCTTAAGCATCATTTTGCTAATGGAAAAAGTAATTATCGGACATTTAGAAACTCCAGTTTTTGTTTTAAATGGCGCCCTGCTTAAAATGAAAGCTTCTCTGCCTGTAGACCTTCTTGTGCCATATTGAGCATGAAATATATTAAAAACGTGATATATGATAATCATTCAAGCTTGCTATGAAAAGTACATCAGACAAGTTGAACTTTTAAGCAAAGACATCATCATATACCAGAGAAAGCAGTTTACCGCTTTTTGAGCTAAACGGAAATGTTTGTTGTCAAAATTAAGAGTCTTTACATATTCATAATGAAACAGTTGTATAAGTAATAAGAAATATTTTCAGTATCCCACAAGGAAGTGACAATAGAGCTATGAATAGTCTATTTAGGCTTTTAGGTGATGAAACAGCGGGTAAAAATGAGCTAATGTCTTCTTTTGGGTTTTTATGTTTAAACTACTAACAACTTCAAGGCCAGAAAAAATGTAAGAATAATGGCAAAATTGAAATTGGCGGCGTTAATACAAATAGATCTAGATCAGAACGGTTTTAGTGACAATCATTATTATTCACAAAAATACTCGCCAGCTACCATCTGTTGAACTGAAGACTTTTACTGTTTAACTATTATATTTTCCATTCCAGTTATTGCTTACAACAGCCTTTCTCGGCAGTAACAAAATAACCAAACTTTAGCTTTTTTGGTTTTTCTTGATTAAAATAACTAAATTCTCTTGAACATGTAAACTTCGAACTCCTTCACGGCCGCTAGGTCTGTGCCGCAGACATGCAAAAAGATAGTTGTGTGTATACAAAACAGACAAATGAATACGGATTCGACCTCGTTTCATTTTCGTTTTTTGTTCATTTGTTTATTTGTCAGTTTTTTTACAGAAAAATCTTTATACATTATTAAATAAAAGTAAAAAAAATGAGGAGGACGACTGACAGGAAGCCGAAAGGGCTTATTATGATAATCAGTTTTCCTCTTTTACACTTATTTGATATTGTAAAAAGACATCTATATAAATAGACACGACAAGATGACATAAGAATATAAAATTTTAATCAATATTTTGAAGTTAAATGTGACTTGAGTTTTTTGTAAGTGAAGAGTAGGTAACAGGCTCACCACGCTCCTACGCGTGGAAAGCGTTCATATTATGTTTCAATACCGATATTATTGCGATTCTTAAGAGCTACTAACAGCAAATAGCACACGCGTGTACGTCGATACACCAGCTTTTGTTAAAGAATCAATGATTGATCAAAACTTCGTGCGTAAAACCTGATACTTGTTATTTGATCTCTGTCAATAGAAATTATAAGATCACATAATGCAACATTTTGTATGCTTTCCATAACAACATAAACAAGACAAATGCATGAAGAGTAGACGCGTACCAGTTTATTGAAAACATCCAATGGATAATTTATTACAAGCATATCTTATATTGGAAAAAGTTCAATATAACCTTGTTAATCGCACCCGTGAACGACTAGCAATGAAAACTGAATCCGTTGAAGCGTACTAATGTGTTAAGCCAAGTGATTAGAAGTATGACAAACCTGAACAAATACGCAGCGAATGAACCCAATGAATTGCGCTTGGCTCGTAATTGGAAATGTCCGATATAAACTCGTTTTTTAGGGGGCCACTCATAAACAGCTCTACGTCAACTAACATTTTAGCATTTTATTATAACAGCGTCATAAAACAATCCCCTTAATTTTTTCCGCAGTTTTCTGTTACTTAACATGAATAAAGTCAACAGTATAGGCTACGAACTAAGAAACACAACTCATGAGCCAAAACCACTGATGAATTCAACTTAACTCAAACGAGCACGACATATTCAGTCCACTCATGGTTGCAACTGATGTATGGCACGAGTATTTCAACTGTGTAAAAAAACACTTACGTCATGGTTCATCACGTGCAATCTATATTTAACTAATTTTTATTGTGTTTGACCATATTAATTTATCGAAAAATCAGTTTCACAAAAGTGGCACGGATTTAAACCATCTAACGCATATGGGCACAAAGGGGAAGAAAAGTACTACAAATCCTACTGGGGTCTTAAACGGCGAGCGCGAAAACAACGACTCAACTTACCTCTAAATTTTGAATTCCAACTAACATTTGACCTCCTGACCTGGTGTCACGCAAATCATTTACGTAGTACAGTAATCAAAATTTTTGTCTCAGTTGGAACAGTATTATTGTTCAAAATCACCCTTGCAGTTCTCAGTTAAGTGTTACCTTAATTGAAATTTCGAGCAGACGAAATTTAGTTCACTTTCTTATTCTCTTCGTCTTTCTTCTTCAGGTGTTAAAAACGGAACTTACAATTACTTGTCACCTTGATTTTTCGAGATCAGGCCTTCCAAGCAGTCGTCTACTAATTCATTAGATTCCATTAAAAAGCATTTAAAAAAATACTTGCGGAGTATTTATTGTCGATGTAGTTTCAAAGGACTTCAGTTTTTTTGCAGCTGAAATTGCGTGTTTTTTAAAATGTTGTTGCAAGTTTGCTTTACAATGCGTGACGTTTCAACTATGAACTGATAATCCTATTTAGATTTATATTTAGGTTTTACAATATATTGAATGATCAAAAACTATTAAGCTATCTCCCCAAGTGTTGTTATTGCACCTGTGAGATTTTGTCCTTCCTCCCACACAGACAAAATATGTCGCTCTGATTCATTTGAATCTTCGCGCGTAACAGTTGTATGATGTTGAATCCTCGCGCCCCGAGGTCCTTTGTTCCAACATGAATAGAGTCATCATTCAAAAAGGCCAAATATTGGCTTTTGACCAGAGGGTCAACAAAGAAAACTTGCTTGTTCGTGTAGTTTGGCGCAGACGGTTACTCTCATATTCTTTTAACACTTCTTGTTCTTCACTTACCCGAACTGTGTGCGTCCGTGTCTGTTTATTTGTCCTGAACGTTTCGGCAACTGCAGTGTCTCTTCATGCAGAGAAAGAGGGCACTGCAGTTGCCGAAACGTTCAGGACAAATAAACAGACACGGACGCCCACAGTACGGGTAGGTGAAAAAAAAGAAGTATTAGAAGAATACAACAAAAAAACGCTAAATCAGTCACATGAGCAATTTTTCTTCGACAAGTTTACTTGACAAATTTTATTGCTCGTGCAAATGGTCAACAAGTTTTCCTTTACAGTTTTTCTTTGACAAGATTTTCTTGTTCGTGTACGTAGACGACGGGCAAGTTTTCGTTGACAAATTTTCAGTTCAAGATAACAATCATACCCTTGTCACAATTTTCTTGTTGTCCGTCTACACGAGCAAATTTCAGATTTGACAATTAATATGTTTTCCTTGTCAAGAAAGGGTTGGCCCAGTTTTCTCCATTTACACGAGCAATTTTTCCTTGTCAAGGCAAACTTGTCAAGGAAAACTTGCTCGTGTAAAAGGGACTTTATGCAACGACGATCTTATAAGAGCTGCCGGTGAAGTAAACGATATCAATACGTATGTCAATTTACCGCGCGCTAGTTAACCATAGCAGTTTCAGATTGGTTGAAGAGACTCCTTTATATAGCTGCGTTTCTGAAGTTCTCGTTAATGTGATTATTTGCTGGTACCGTTCGAAAGATTTGTAATGGATGTCGTTTTTAAAAATCTAGTTAATTACAGTCTTGTAATCTCTTAAAATGCAAATTTTGAAGACTTTTCCTTGATGCAAAGTAAAGCAGGCCAGTCTAAATGTTTATACAACAGATATAAGAAAGAGTTAGCGAGATCAAGCATTGTTTTGTTTTTAAAAATGGAACTGAAATTGTTTCAGTCTATATTTATAGCCAAAACATTAAAAATAGAACATCTAAAACCCATACATTTAACGTTCAAAGACCTTCAGGAAGTCACCACGGATAACCTAAAACTCTGCCAAATTGTAAATATCTCATGAAAATCACCATTGGTGAGTGAGGCCACCTCGTAAACTACTGTTATCGTTTTTATTACTGTCATCACAACTATTATTATTATTATTACCTGCTGAACGTATTATTATGAAACTGCTAAGCCATTGGCTAAAAATCTGTCGCCACTCACTGAGAAAGACTATAGCCTTAAGAACACACTAGATTTTGCTGATCGACTTGACCAACACACTATTGAAGAGTTTCATATGATGTCGAATCCCTATTCACCGCTATACCCCTGGAAGTGTATCCCTGATCTAATTTATAGAGAGGGCAAACTACCTATTATCTCTACCCGACTTGTGACGAAACGGTTACTCTTTAAAGTTAAGAAAGTAAATGTATGTGGCATGGGCAACCCCCTTTCACCGGTTTTAGCTAATATCTTCACGTGCAAACTAGAAGCTGACGTTGTTTCACCAACCAATCCACCCCTTTACCATGTCAGATATGTTGATGACTGCTTGGCAAAACGAAAGATCAAACCTGAAGATTCCTTATACTTATTTCCGTCTTTGAACTCTTACCACCCTAGCAATCATTTTACCGTTGAAGAAAGTCTCGACCATTTTTTAAACACTGCTTTGAAACAATCAGTCCCTATGAAACCAATTTGTTTCTTAATATTCTACAAAACAAGAAGCACTTACGTTAAAATGACACGCTCAGAAACAATTCGCTGACTTGCTGTTAGAGTCGAATGTTGCTTCAGTAAGTTTTACTTGCTAACAGCTTGTACTTCGATGAAAGCAAATGCTAGTCTAGCTTTCGAATTTTAGTTCACGGCAGGTAGCTCATATGTTGTTAAGAACTCAGCATAGACCAGAATTAGTAGAATTTATAAGCATAAGTGAACTTAGACATACATATTTAATGAAGTTAGCTTTAGTGCATAGATGGCTTTGTTATGTAACTGTTACACACGCACGTGAGTCGCATTCCCGCCGGACGGAGAGCCCGGATGTACTCGTGTCTTTCATAGTTGTAAAGAACAAATATTTAGCGTGTAAAGGTAAAGGTAAAGGTGCCGTTATTTAACGTCGGTAGTTCCTTCAGCTCTCAGGCTGTTATCAATGGAAGCCGACGATGCTCCCTTAACCCCCTCCCTCTGTCAGTGCTCTGTTTTACGGGTATTCAAAGCTATAGCTACACTGATCAGAAGAAGGTCGAAACAGACGTGTAGTCACCGGGGATCGAGCTAGGGACCTCTAGCTCCGTAGGCCGCGCACTAACCAACTGAGCTATACGCCTGTTCCTATTTGTTTTCCTTATTCTCATCACATAACATGGTGTCAGACGTGGTTTAACCAACCCAGTCAGCTGCTTTCCTACTATTATATTTATAAATCCAGTCTCGACGACACAAACCACATAAAATTTGTAATACTTACCAAGTTTGAACACTGGATCGCTACGATCACAAACCAACACAAAAATGCCGAAACATGAAAAGCCAATTCTAGACGTCCAGGCTGTCAGAGCAAACAGAAACCATTTCCGGCACTGGGAAACCCGTTTCCACGACTATTGTCTACTCGAAGAATGTCGAAACCCGGCTAAAGACAGGATAACACAAACAAGCGACCATTACATCGAAGCCAAGCGGCCATTTGAGTTAGCAGTTCTTCGCATCACTATCCCGCCATCAGAATGGAATACACTAGACGATGTCATAGCCACAAAAATCCCCGATCTGGCTTGAAAAGATTAAGCAACATTACGTCGGAGCGAGCACTCTAATGCAAAACCACTATTGTTTTTGTGCAAAAATGACACAGACCGCCCAAACTTCCATCTCAGCATGGAAGACTTCGGTACGTACGGCGGGCACTTGCTGCTCTTTTGGTGTCAACGCTCACGAAATTTCTATTTGGGCTCAACGAATCTTTTAGCCGTTTCCGAGAAATATTTTTTACAGAGACGGCCAGCGAAAACCGCAAGATCCTCCTTTCACTCTAGCCTTCGTTGTCAACCAAGCAATCTCTTTTGAGGCGGCACAACAAACGAACAAGATCCTCGCCAGCTCTACCATCGAAGAACAAGTCCACTACACTGCAACATCAAAAACCCAAAATCCCCCCGGAAGAGTTATACAATCTAACGAGCAACCCTGTTATTTTTGCGGCAAACTAAAACATCCGCGTGAAAACTGTCAAGCTCGACGATAAACCTGCAACTACTGTCACAAAACCGGCCATTTCACAAACGTGTGCCAACAAGCAGCAAGAGATACACGAACCTTGAGACCAGTAGCCCAGACGACCGTCCAACCATGACCAACACAAGAGCAGGTACACGTGCTATAACAGCAGGAACCCTCTGTTATGACGGCGAAACTGCCACCCAACACGAAAATTGTTTTTCAATACAAGGCATCAAGCCCACTTCATCACCGCCCCAAATGCAAA
>JANVCF010213045.1:3695-17822 GCA_025388745.1 Hydrozoanthus gracilis
CTTGACGCTATAGTCCTATATATAGATAGGCACGCGGAACCCAGATAATTCCCCATTCACATAAGCAAGGCTTCACTCGAATTTGCTGGCCCAGTCTGTAAGGCACCGAGTTTTTTTTTTAGTTAGGGGTAAAAGCGAAATATATTTCCACTCTAAAAATTCCGTATACCTCTGCTCTCTCGAGGTAAATATTCCAATTCCCTGCCAATATTTTTAACATCCTTATTCTTTTAAGTATGTCATTCACTTCATTAAAGTATCCCGTATTCAATATTTGTTTCAGGCAAATATTCAATACACTTTTCATAATAAGATCATTGAGGCCAAAATTGCCCGAAAAATAAGAACAATATACTAGAACAATCTGATGCTGAAATTTTTTACATGAAAAAACAAAAAATGAAAAAAAAAGGAACAAATAATAAAAAAAGGAACTTACACAGCAACAAACAGGCGATCAGACTGCAGGTCATGCAGGTGCCATACTGCAGCACACGTAGTATCACAATATATGGAGTGGGTTAACCTCATCGGAGAATAGAAAAATTCGGAACCTTTAAGAACAAAATAAGAACACTTTGAGCGTGAAATGGCCGAAAAAATAAAAACATTGAATCAGCGCTAAACTTTACTGGCTCTTTATTAAAAAAGGCCGGCACGATTTTTCTGCTTTTACTATCGATTTTTTTTAGTCGAAAAATATCTCTGTATGAAAGTAGGTCAACTCTTTCAGCCCAAAACATGACAAATGATGTGTTGGCGAATTCTCCCAACTAGGGCCTTTAGTTTTCATGTAATCAAATTTGGAGAACTTACATATTTATTTTCATTAGTTTACCATTCTTGAGTAGTTCCAATTTTCTCATTTAGTTTGCTGTCTGTCCACTTCATTTGTATTCAGTGGAATCCCGGTTCAACGATATGCCAAGGGGGCGTCAAAATTATTTCGTTAAACCGGGACATCGTTATGGAGAAGTTATATGTAGACAAATTGGAAGACACTGAAATCACAATCCATAGAGTGCCTTTGAAACGTTTTAACTTTGTTTACAGCACAAACGAATAACTAATCCCTATATACATCTTTATTTAGGGCCTACAATTGTCATATTTGTCGCATTCTAAAGAACGCTGTAAGCTGCAGAGAGAGGGGACAACATAACGGATTAAGCTGCAAACAATGGGACGGAGAGGACAAACTGGCACATCTGAAAGGATATTAAACGTGTAAAAGGGAAAGTATTTTTAATGATGCTGCAAACAAAAAGGGGAAGAGAGCATATCTGCAAAGCGCATTTTCAAAGACGATGTTGCAAACAAAAAAGGGAAGAGAGAATATCTGGTGCAATCTTTGGGGACAATGTTGCAATCAGAAGGAAGGAGAGAACATATCTGACGAATTTTTTATGTTTGGCGTATTTTTGAGAAGTTGCAAATGTAGGAGGAAGGAAGAAGACTTATCTTACGCGTTTTGATGATACTGAAACTGAGATGATGGAGAGCGGGGCTCACTCAGTAAAAACTGTGACTGCCGTGAGCACGAGGGCTGGGTTCGAACCCTGGTCTTGTCGAGAGATGAAGATTTTAGGCCTTCTCCGCGAACAGGAGCGTTAGGCCGGGCTAACAACTTTTTTTAGGATCAAATCACTTCACGCACAAGTCAAAGTACTTCTGCAAACAGTGGGTCAAACTAGCAAAATTGTTTACAACCGGGTTTTCGGGGGGACTGTGTTGTGACGTCATTTCCGACTTATAATGTTAAGCAAATGAGACCTTTTCTAAACACAAAGGTACAAAAGAACTGAGAACTGTATGAATCTGCTTCTGAATAAATCTCCTGTCTCCTTAAAACGCAGTTGCAAACCAACAAAACTTGAACTTCAAATATGTTTAAACAATCGAGAATACGACCGATTTCAAAAATTATTTTCTTAAACGTTCTTAGTTTCCAAACACTTTTACTGTTTACAGAAATAATTGTTAGTGTTATAAACACTTTAGTTTTTAAATTAGCATTTTTTACTGAAGTCTTGATTGAAGTTTCCAGCTTAAAACGTCCTGGTAGGTACCGGTATCTATGCTTTAACCGGGTAATTCCTTCAGTAATTCTTCCAAACAAGATAATTGCTCTTATGAATGGAAGTCGTAGTTTTAAATTGCAACTAAAATATTACAATACTGCAACAAAATTCGAGACAACACCAGAGTACAAAGTGCTAAAAAGTGTAATTTCTAAATTACCATACGAGGTAAAGATTCAAATTACAAAATTTACAAAAAAAGGTAAACTCTATGGTGAGATTATAACACAAATGCCAGACTATTAGTCAGCCATGGTTTTAAAGCTTTGAAAACTATTTTGACTCGCATCGACAAATATTTTGCAATTCAAATGTTTGAGTGATTCGCACATTTCTGTGAGTGTTGTTGAAAATGATTTGAGTTAAAGATCGAAATATTCCTAAAAACGAATATAAATTTTCGTTTCTTGAAAAATTGTGTTTTTATTTCTGAAGTGTTTATTTTCGGTCGGGCGTCTGTAGTAAGTTTCCTTAGACTTTCACGTAATACTGGATTCTACCTGATATTTTATTTTATATTTTTTTTGTAGTTTTATTTTGAAAACGTATTGTTATAATCATACACGTGGGTTGTGATTATCGCCATGCAATAGACATACTGCCCCCGCTTAGTTCCTGTCGCACAACAAGCATGCGATTTAAAGAAACTTTTTATGTTGCTTTGATCTTTTAGTCAGTCACATAGTTTCTTGCACCATTAAAAATCTTTTTCGAACTGACGCTGTTTTTCAACAATGGAGATCCTTTAATAGCCCTTTCCTTTTATGGAAGTTTTCTATTATGTGAGTTAATAGCTTCACTTAACTTGCAGAAGTTGGGATGAATTTGTAATCGTGTTTTTGTCATTAACACAGTTATCCGTTTCTTTCTAAGTAAAAATATACTTTAGTCCGTTGAGCAATTTTACCGAAATTTTGTCGTCCGGAAGTTGTATTTAAATTTTGATAGTATTTAGCTGCTGTTGTCAATAATTTTTCGCGAGAAAAATGCACCCGATTAGTCTTGGAACAAAACGCGATATTTCAAATTAGTATGAATTTAAATCTAGGGACTACAATCTGTTTTTGTACTTAAAAATGTTAAAATTTTTGTATCGCCGATTTCAATCTCCACAGTGCCGTATTTGCATTGATACCAGACAAAAGACAGCGCCGGGACCCAGAAATGAGAAAAAGCTTTAATTTATGTTCAACGTATCAAATTTTAAAGGATAATTAAAACAGATCCATGCTAGTTTCTGTAAATAATTAGAAAGGTAAGATGTAGATGGCACGGTCGCGCTGTCCTTGAGCATTTTATGAACTGCATACTATGACACTGATCATTAAAGAAAATAACAATTTAGAGGTGCACACTTATTAACTTCCGCAGAGCTAAATAAAGGGCTCGGAATCGCTATCATTTAAATTTGTGCGAATATCATTTATTAAAGATAACGGGAGCGTTGTCAGTTGTAATTTTTTAATTCAAAAAGCGCCGAACAAGCAAAGGGGAAAACCCTTCGTGATTAGTCAAGTGTCGGTGCACCTGTTCCCGAAATGAGCCTTTGCCATGACGTCACGACCCGACGAAGCAAGCTGAGCGCGCATGCGCAAAGTATGCAAATCTTCGATTAGTTCGTTTTGTGCATTTCAGAGCCATAGAGGGCGAAGGGAGTGTTGGGTGTTGATGTAAGGCAGCAATTTCTAGCTGGGTGAGACTTGGATTTCTTGTAATGAAGTACTAGGATTTTGAGTTGAAATCTGTGGTCACTCCTGTTCCTACATGCTGGAAACCTATCCGTGTCTCGGTTGTATTTCGTTGAAGTCTGTGATCGTGAGTTGGAAGTACACAAACATTTGTTGCAATTGCGTTTTGCCAGTGTTTAGATAGAACGGAGAAGGTATAAATTAATTTGCAAGTATCTGCTGATATCAAGAAGCATGGAGTCTAGTGAAAATGCAGCAGTTGAAGCACCCAAAAAGGCAGGGACTCGGTAAGTCATCGGGCGATTTTCTGTTTGTTTTTTTTTATTCTATGTTGTAGCCGTGTCTTAGCTGACTTGTTGATCAACCGCAAAGGCTGGCTGCACGATTTGGCGATCGGAACTTTACAAAGCAGCTGTTGGTTATAGGCATTTGGATTGAGGTTACAAAAGATATATCAGTTTCAGTGGAGGAAACAGGCGCTTGAAGCGATTAGCAAAATGCAAACTCTAAACGCTTTCACCGACCTCGCAAATAAAAGACGGATTGAGATTCATGTTTATAATAAAACAGCGGGACTTATTGCAATTTTACTGTTGATTGTAGGGTTTTCAAGAAAACCTCACCAAATGGAAAGGTAAGGCTGCTGTTTTGTTTGATTGTCGCTTTTTGTCTTTTTACAATCATTTGCTGATGAATTGTGGCTTGATTTCGATAGCTTTCAGTAGAGAGAGAGAGCCATCGCAAGCAGCTGAATCATTTGATTTGTGTTCAACTATTGTTCATTCATAGGGCAATTTTATTACCGATTACTACATATATCATCCGTCGAGTCACCTGCCCGTGGCGTTTAGGCGAAATGGTTTCAAATTTAGATGTGTTTTGGGTCTGTAAAGTGTTGAGTTTGGAGGAGAATTTGCGCGGTTTCGTTTCACTCACCGCCTACTAAACCTCCTCCCTTTGAATTGGTTTATTGATCGACCGAGTACACGCGCAAATTAAATGCAAGTACAGATAGTAGCGTCCTTTAGAAAATTTTTCTTTAGATATAGAGGAAGCTTTTAGATTTTTCTGTTTTGTGTGTTAGATCGATGTGTTTCTAATTCCTAAATAATACAAAAATTAAGGAAAAGTGACATGCGACAGGTGAAAGGAAAACATTATAAAATTAAAGATTCGTGATTTATTTTACATTTGAAAATGCAAAACCGTGCCAATTGTGACACGGGCTTTTAAATTTTTCGTGATCTTTAGTTTGTTCCCAAAAAGCGGTTCATGTTTTAACTGCCATGAAAAGCAAAGCAAAATCTTATGCTTGGCGTAAGTCATTTTCAAACAATAAAATTATATTGTGCAGCTCTGTTTTAGAATTAATGTGCCTTGGTTTTATTTCTTAATTGTCAGTAATTTTAAGCAATTTGAGAAAAAGTGAATGGTGTCTATTGAAAGAGTGAACTCACATTTTTGCCCATACTGCGAATACTTAAGATTTTCTTGCATTTTCAAAGTATCAAAAAAATTAAGGTCTAGAAAAGAAAGTCAGGCTTTAAACTTCCTGTCTCTTTACAAAGTAAACAAGAAATAACATTATTTAATTATTCAATATGCAATTTTTTTAACTGCATCTTAAAACCCCAATATAATGAACCAACAGTTACTTTATCTGGCCTGTGTAAAGTTTAGTAGAGCTGGAGCAGATATTTATTTGTTTAAACTAAATACAAACGTTACGAGACCTGATATTTCCTTATATCTCCACTTACTGCAATATATAATCACTTTCGTAAAGATAAGATCTTTCCTTCTTTTTGACATAAGCAATATACCTTTAATAGAACAAAATGCTGCAAGAAAAGGTTATATATAATCTGAGAAATTTGTTTTGTTAAATTTTAGTCACGAGCTGTAAAAGAATATGCTTTGACAGATCGCTTAGTTTCTAAGTGATTGTTTTACAAACCAATAGCCATTTTTGTTCGAAAAAAAAAATCGAAAAAGCCATTTTAACATTGACATATTATGATGTTTGAATATTTATGACATTTATTGGCTTCAAAACAAGGCAGGTAGCTTTAAGAATGTCAAAGCAGAGATGTGAGAAAAATTTGCTTCACCATATTTCGTTAAAACTGGTACTATAGCTAGCTAGTTGTCAATGCCGGCTGATCAATATTGCATTTGTCTGAGCTAACAAGATGGAGACTGGTTAATTCATCATGAGTTGTTTACCTTTTTGAGTGTTTCAGAAAAAAATTAATAAAGGTGTCGGCCAGGATAGTTAATTGATACTATAGCTGAATTATCAAACCAGTTGTATTGTCAACAACAGAAAGAAAAGTAGCTTTGCCATTTAAGTAAGAAGAAAATATTTCAAGCACATTTTAATTCATTTTTGAACCAAATATATAAAACTATACCATATTTTACACACAGGTTGTTAATTTTCCTGAACCCAATATAATTTATAAATATTGAGTAGGCGTATATAATGCTCTGGTTTACCTGATTAAAATGAGAGTTGTGTATCTTTATTTCATTTTTTTGTATACATAAAAATATCTGAAGGCTGATTATTCAAATTTTTACCCTTTGGTTTGGAAAGTTTTTATTTATTAAGTTATCTAGTTCAGTTTTTTGATCTTTAAAAAATGCTGTTGCTCATGTTTTCAAAGAAGGTAAAAATCCTGTTTTCACCCAGATTTCAAATAATTAGTATTAACAATTTTCATTTGTGGCATTATGATATTTTGGAAGCTCCTTATTGGGTTGTAGTTTTCATAAATTATTGGTCATTATTTTGTTACATTTTTTTTTGAATAAAAATTGTAAAAATACAATTTTGCATCACATGGTAAATACTCGCTGTTCAGGCCCATCAGAACCAGGGGGCCGGGAGAGGCCCTAATAGTTTTTTCTTTCTCAGTTTCCATGTTTATAATAGATTAGTGTTGAATTACTGTCAAAGCACTGCTTGCGATTCTAAGCTAGCTATGCTCACAGCCTCCCCCCCAAAGAATATCAGTTTTCATCTGAATGGCCTGTTGTTTATAGTCATTGATCCCCTCCATCTTTTGTAGCAAAGATATTAACTGTGTCGATATTTTATAAAACAACACATTGTCTTACAGATCACAACATACCTTGGAAAAAGAGATTTCGTGGACCATATTGAACACATTGATCCAATTGGTGTGTATTAGTACATCAACTTTTTAACCTTCCCAGTTGTATTGGCAAATTCTCCCATCTAGAGTGGTTAACCCTTTTAGTCCCAGTTGCATTGGCAAAATCTCCCATCTAGAGAGGTTGACCCTTTCAGTCCCAGTTGTACTGGTAAATTCTCCCAACTAGAGTGGTTAACCCTTTCAGTCCCAGTTAAATTCTTCTTACTAGAGCACGTACTTTTCACAGAACAAATTTGGGAGAATATTATTTTTACTTTTCATCTTCGGTAGTTCATTTCATTTCATAAATTCTTATTTGCTTATCACAAAACATCTTACTTGTTATGTGTTATGTAAGGAGAAGTAAATTGTTGATAGCTGACTGGAACTGAATGGGTTGAAAGATTTTTTTATTGCCAGTGCTTGCCCCTTCCAGTTAGTCATCTAATGATAATCTACAAGGCTAGAGAAGCCAATTAAGTTTGGACAAATTATTAAGATTTATTAAAGGTAACACGAAGCAGGTTGAGAGGAAACCCTTTAAGATTTTGCTGCTCAATAAACCGGTTGTTCAAAAGCCAACTAAATTATTGTTTGTCATGGTAATTAACCCTGGATCATCCTTCGAACAACTGTGCCCATATAATGCAAGTGCCTGAGTGTTCATATTACAGATGAGTTGATCAACCACAATTTTTTGTTGTTAGTGAGAAATTGGGAAATTGTTGGGAAATAAATAATAGACTGACAATCATTACTGATTTTTGAAGGCCACTTAAGTGGTTGTATGTTGTAATCATCAGAAATATTATTATTGTAATTTTGTTGTATTTATATAATCATTTTCTGACTTTTTGAGAATAGTTTGACTGTAGCCATTTCTTTTCATGCTTTGCATTTATCTACCTATGTATCTGAGCTTTTTTTCTCTAGGCTTTCTATTTTTAAGTTTTTATCCTTCTACGAACTACAGTAATTAGGGTAATTTGGTCTCCTAAACTAGTTAGCTTTTAAGTTGTTTTAGGGGACCAACTCCCTTATTTATTATTATTAAGTTGTCTGTTATTTTATATTTCTAAATGGAAAAAAAAATAAAAGCTTTCTTGTTTTGTCTTGTCTTGTCTAGTTTTGGTGTCAGACTGGCATTGGCATAATGGCAGCTAGTTTAGTTCATGTTGGGGTACGTGTCTACTAGCCAACTAACCATGTTTGTGTTTTGCTTGCTAGATGGAGTTGTCCTGGTAGATCCTGAGTATGTCAAAGATGGCAAAAAAGGTAAGTAAAATTCAATTCTGTAAGTATTCGGATCAGGGTTTTCAAAGTTTTCTTCGTCCAGCTTGAAGTCATGGGTTTTAATACCAATTTTTTTCAACTTTGTTATTTTGTTATTGTAAAACAGCCTATTGCTATTAAGTGGCAACTTAACTGTGCAATTCTTTGATGGGTTTAGTTTGGTGCAAAAAATGTCCAATACTTAAGCTTAGTGTTATTCAATGCTCCCTAGCCTTTACCCATAATTTAAAAAAGGGGCATTTTATATTGTGAATTAGAAAATAAGCCTAAGATAATGCACACTCTGATTGGTTTTAGCATTTTTTATAACTGAATAGAAACCACAGTATGGCGACACACAATGCAAGAAAAAACATTTAAAAATTTTTTTTCTATGTGGACTGGAGAGGCTATTATTTTCTAAATATAAGGAATAAGACAGCCTTGCTTGTGCTTCTAGTAAATAATGGAAAAAAAGTATGTTGTAGCAGGCACTGGAATAGTAGAGAGTTTTTTTCTTCTTGATTTTTTTTCATGCTCTGCTAAGACATAGCACACATTCTATTTTTGTCTAGAAACACATGTGATCCACAGTCTGTTTTATTTCCTTATTCAATTACTGAGAGAAGCTGACAATTCAATTTATGTTTTTTTTAGTCTATGCCCACGTATTGGCAGCATTTAGGTGAGTGTTACATCAATTACATAAGTATTTCTAATTTATAGTTTCCAGTAAGCTGATTACAACTAACTTCTTACATAACACATACAAAATGAGACATTTTGGTAATGAGAAAATGAGAAATGATGAAATAAAAGCAAACTCAGGGCGATGATAATATTCTCCCTAACTTGTTCAGTAGAAACTTTACTAATATAACTCAGTGGGACTTGTAAAACTTTGAATCTTAATTTTGAACAAGAAAGTCCTCTTTTTATGAACGAATTTTAACTTAATTTGTTGTTAGTATTTCCAATAAGCAAGTAGTAATAAGTAACTCAATATGCATCATTTTGACTACAGTACCTTATGCATTTCTCATCTTAGTGCAAAAAATTGTTATGAAATAGGTGTGATGTTACTGTGATTCAAATATTTTGTAGCCCAACATAATATTTCTTGATGATAAATAGAGTTTATCCTTAATGGTAGCTTGGCAACTAAATTGACATATGTTTGTTACAGATACGGACGGGAAGATCTGGATGTACTTGGGTTGACCTTTAGAAAAGATCTATTTTTGGTAAGAGCTGAACAGCTGTTACATAATGGGGTGCTTTGAGTCTTTGTTAATATGCTTTCCCTCTGCTGGTCATTTTTAGACTGCTTTTAAATGACCCTAGTTACTGATCTGTTATAAATTAGACCCTATTCATATATATAAATGGCATTCTCTTTTAACTAATATTCTTATTTACATTTAAATTAGCCCTAATAGCTAGCCTCATTGTGGGCAACATAATTATTCCTTTTAGAGTTTAACTCACGAATGAGGCTAGTAGGACTAATCGAAATGAAGACTAAAATGTTTAATTTGACACTGTTTATAAACAAAGTCTATAATACTGATTTGATTTTGGTACATAAAATGACTTTTCTGTTGCTAGTCATGGGTTTAAAGATTATTAATTAAACATGTATTCAAGGAAATACTCTAAGATGAGAAATTTCAAAAGTTTGGGAACTACAAACCAGTGATACCAGTATTTACAAGAAATCTAAAATCTTGGTTTTCTAACCTAAAAGCTTACTTTTTCTGTCTGGGTTTTGAGGTCTTTATTTATTGAGTCAATGTTGTTGTTTTGCCAACAGGCAACTTCTCAAGTTTACCCTCCAAAACCTGAAGATCAGCCACATCTGACACGACTCCAAGAAAGGCTTATCAAGAAGTTAGGAGAACATGCACATCCATTTAAATTTCAGGTTTCACTTCATCACTTTCTGTTTGCTTGTCACGTTAAACTTTTTTTACAACAGCTGAAGAGGTCAATTTATTTAGTAAAAACTCCCGCAGTAATACACTGGCTAAATGTGACATTTATCTGTATTCTTGAATAGGACTATAGGTATAGTAGTGAAAGATTAAATCAAAGTAGAGTACAAGCTTCCAGGAGTGAGTAAACTACAACTTTTATATTAAGATAGATTATTTTGTTTTTTCATCAAAGAAGAAATCTTAAAATTGTTTAAATTTATTTCCAAAGCTGCCGCCAGGGTCACCATCATCTGTTACACTACAGCCTGCACCAGGTGATACTGGCAAGGTAAAAAAACATAAATTTTTATTATTGTTTTGCAAGTTAATATACAAGCAGGCCATCCCCAGCTTTTACATTCAACAACTTTTTTATAGTTCTGTTGATCTGGGCCTAGCTGTCCAAATGATGATTAGCCCTAAACCAGGGGTATAATTAATTACCATGACAACCAATAGGTTTTTATAAGAGTTAACCCTGGTTAAAAGTTAATCAGCTCTCAAACATCCGGCCCCTGTAGTATACAGTAATATTAAAAGGGCAATGTAGAATACATCTGAAATTAAATTTTAATCATTGTTAAAAAAATTACTAAGTTATCAATCATTTATGATAAGAAGTATATTTAGCTTTTTCCAAACTCATAATCCATAAATTAATGACATGTTATTTTAGACTGAGGTAGTTCTAAACTTAAGCAGCTGTTTTATATGTATAAATATATATATTTTTAACTCTATACTCCTCTCTGCCAATCAATTTTGCTCCATGATAATTTTGAAAAAAATACTGACAGGAATGTAACATGTTTATCTCTAGCCTTGTGGTGTGGACTATGAGCTCAAGACCTATGTTGTAGAAGAGAAAAAGGATGAAAAAGAAAAAGAAGAGAAACCTCACAAGAGGTGAGTGAAATATGCTAGTCGTGGATCAAGTCTGTGGTCAGTGCAACTACAGGTTGGGTTTCTTTCATTCTGACAAGCAGTCTGTTGACCAAAGAGGCAATCGAAAGCATAGAAGCTTGCCTAACATGATTTAACATTTTTTTTGTTTTCTGTATCTGTCACACAAAATAAACCTTCAAGTTGAAACTAGGTGCTAGAAAATGAAGTAAAACGTAAGAAAAATGAGCACCGATCCTTAACTTGAAGGTTTTGTTTGTGCACATGTAGAGCTTAATTAGAAATCAGTGACGTATTGACACAGTGCAGAATAAAAAGTTACTGGTATAATCTGATAACAACTACATCTTGTTCGACAATGCTATTGAGAGTCTGTTCCAAGTGATTATGGTCAATGTAATTATTATAACAAGGTAATTAATTTTAATCAATTTCTATGGCTGTCTCTAATCATGAATAATCTTGTACTCTCTTTTCAGAGACACAGTGCGGCTTGCAATAAGAAAAATTACCTATGCCCCAGAGAGGCCACAGCCTCAGGTAAGTTGTTTCTATGGATTGTATGTTGCTGTGTAACTTACACTCCTATTTAAGTAGTCTCAGGTTTTAAAAAAAACCTTGCTCTTAGGCTTCAGCAACCTAAATCCAGAAAAATGTGATGAAAAAGTTTATTTTCTGATAAAAATTGCATTAAGTTCTTTCCACTCTGGAAAATTCAAGTAAAAAGTTTGAAAAGTTTGAAAAATGAAAAAACAAAATCCTAGCAGAAAAATAAAGAAAGAACTACCTAGTTATTCACTTTAAGCTGCACCATTTATTCACATAATTTTTAAATCTTGAACACAAAGCCAGGTGAGTTGGGGAATGTGGCTTAAAACCAAGTTTTTCGGAAAAAAAAGTTTTCCAAAATAATCGACAAAAGTGTGTTCATTGTGTCTCTCTAAAATGGGAGTTGCAGCTTAATAGCAAGTGCGGCTTAAAAGTGAATAGCTACAGTATAAGTAATACAACATTATCACAATGTGCAGCTTGGAGAAACAAGGAATACAGAACCAGAGTTGTTTTTTTGTTTATTTTTAATAAGTATCAAAATTATTGAACTAACTGCATGGTTGGGTTTCTTGAAATCTACAGATTGTGTTCAAATTTTTTAAAGTATGGTTTTTAATTTCAGCCCTTTGCTGAGGGCGAAAAAGATTTCATGATGAGCCATTATCCACTACACTTAGAAGCAAGCCTAGATAAAGGGGTAAGTGACAACAGATGTAGATAAAAATCAGTTTTATAGTTAGTTTAGACAACTCATTGCAGCTGCAGACTGATTAGAGTTTTGGCATGAGGCACCACAGACAAAGCAAAGAGCTTAAACGTAGTTTGATTCCTAGTTATATAGGTTGAGAGAACTTACCATCATTGCTTTCATGTGTTTGGAGCTGAAAGTATTAAAAGATAAGTTCTCCCAAACCGATTACATTAAATGTAGGGGTGCTTGTTGTGAGAATTTACCAACTAAGAATTTACCTTATTTAAGGGATAAAGTAATGAGGTTTTTTCATTATAATATTTTAGATGCTAATTTTCTTTTGTCTTCTTTTGAATTAGCCCTAAGCTCTTGAGCTAAACTTTCAAAAGAATATGTTACCCAAACAAGGCTAGTAGGGTAACTTGAATATAGCCAAAAGAATGTTAAAATTGCCACTAAGTATGCATCTAGGGTCTGTTAACTTGTGTTGGAAATTAGGAAAATAAAAAGTTGCAAATTGTGTCTAAGGCCACAGATTCTTATCATAGATACCTGTACTTGTATAATCTTTAATCTAATATATATGTCCATCCCTCTCCCCCTCCCCCCACTACAAAAGATAATGAAAAATGGATTGGTTAAACTACGCCTGACGTAATACCAAGTTTAAGTAAATAGGGATATTAAAAGGGGGAAATAAGAACTTGTCACTCTTAGGGGTAAAAGGGTTAACCAGTTATTTTCAGGCAGTACAGTCAACTGATTTATTTCTCCATTTTTTCATGCTATTTCATTCTCGTTAACACCAGATGTACTACCATGGTGAGAATATTCACGTCAATGTTCATGTTTCTAATCGATCAACAAGAACTGTTAAAAAGATTAGAATTACTGGTAAGTAGGAGCTCAGTTTGAAGTTAACTGTTTACAGTAAGATTGAATTGCCCTGTGGATAGCGGCAGACTTCTAATTAAGTTATGTAGGTTTTACAACCCATGGTTCTCGAGTAGAAGCCGCCACCCAACAGAATTCAGAATCCCTAAAAGTATTGAAATTTTCAGTATTTAAAGTCCATATAAAGCCTAATTTTTTAAGTTCCAGATGAAATTTAAGTAGAATCTATTAACAAAAGTAATTTTCGAAAACAAAACTTTTTCTTACTGTTCCTGTTACATTTTTTAGACTTGAAGCATATAATGATGACATAGCAGGAGGCATTAATGAAGCAGAGACCATCTTTTTACCTCAAAAAATTCAATTCTGGCTACAATAGTAACAGTGTTATAACTTTAATCAATGATTTACTCCCTTGAAATTGTTTGAAATAAAAATTTTATGACATTTTTTAACAGAAATGGAATTTTTTAAACACAAACCACATAACTAACTGCTGCTACGTCACAGGTTACCAGTCCCCGGCCTGCTTGGTCAAAATTTACAATCCAATCTTTTTTTTATTTAAAAGCATACTAAGATGTGGAAATTTTCTTTGGTTATTTGAATTTCGAGTTCACAGATGACAACAGTTTTAATCCAAAAAGTAAAAAAAATTAGCTTGATATAGGGACTTTAAAAAGAAAAATAAATTGACTCAATTTAAACCAGTTTTAACTATTTACCCACCCTGCTAAGTTCATTCTGTTTAATATATGGCCTGTGTAGCATGTGTATGTTAATTTTGTGTGCCCCACAGATCCAATATAATAATTCTTCTGACAGTATATATTACAGTAAAAACCCACATACAAGAACACCCATTTTCAGGGTTCAGGCTGATTGGGTTCTTATATATCGGGTATTTTA
>JANVCF010213378.1:0-11952 GCA_025388745.1 Hydrozoanthus gracilis
CCTTTGATCATAGTTTCTGGTCCATTGATGAAGATAACAAGAAGTTTGCAGGTTTGTTTTAGTATTCCTTCATGGGTCAATATTTAATCTGAATGTACCAGTAGAATCTAGATGCCTGAGTTTTTCGATTTCAAGCAGTTTACATAATAAATAATTACCATTATTTTCTGGACTATAACCTGCAGGTTATCTGTTAACTTTAACTTGTATTGGAGAAGGTGCAAGTAATCTAACAGTGTGTGTTGTCTCTTAGGTCCTGAAGTTAATCTGGGTACAAGTATGGTAAAATTGGTGGTATTTTCAATAAAATGTTCAATAAACCTGATGATAAAATGTGGGGCTTCATGGTCCAAAATTAATTTTTTCCTAAGGGAGCCATCTGGCAACTTACCTAAAAATAGTGGTTGCCAGATGGAAGGGATTGGTCCCTAAACAAACGTGTTAGTCACTTTTGGTTTCTTCCCCTAGAATTGCGGCTTTGTTGCTCAACTTGCTGCAACATAACAAAGCAATTTCTCTGGTACCTTATTTTTAGTAAAGCACAAAATTTAGCCGGGTGAATAATAGTTACTTTGTTTGTACAACTGTCCACGGGAGCTTTTCATTTTCTTCCACAAAAAGCACTTTTACCTTGGTCTTGGATATTCAAATTCTGAGAGGACAAATGGTTAGTTGGTAGATGGTAGTTTTATAATTTTGGTCGCCGACATTCAGGTTTTGGCCCCATTGGTGAGCAGTGAGTCCTAATATTGGACCCTGGGCTTTGTGTCTGTTGACTTTTCTAAACTTCTCATAGTCATAAAAGTGTGGGGGGTATAAGTTACCTGCAGTCAAGGGCTTATAGTCTGGAAGTATTGTAATTTACATTGTTCAGCTAATTTTGTTTTTGTATACTGAGAATGTATTCAATCGTTAAAGATCTCTTCTTAGATCTTTTGAATGTGACTTTTTTAAACTAACAAGTGTTGCCAGTAGGAATAAATTCATTTTCACTAAATATAGAAAAAATTGATGTTAGATTAAAATAATTGCTCTGTTAACTAAAGTTGCAAATTTTATGCACCAAATGCAAATTATTTTTGAACACATGTTTATGACTGACAGGTTTTCTCCAAGGTAGCATAAAGTTTTTTGTTCAATAATTTATTGATCATATGACCAGAAAAAAACAGCTGGCTGTATTTATTAATAAAATCTTTTTGTTCTTTTCGTGATCAAGAAAAAGTGTATCATGGTTTACAAAGTTTTCTTGAGGGCTACCAACGGCAGTATATTATTTTGCTTAAGTTTGCAAATTAAATGCAATTCCTGTATGGTTGCATAGTATATGCAATACCTGTATGTTGCAAAATATTATGCAATGCCTACATTTGTAGCTGTATAGTATATGCAATGCTTGTATAGCTGCATAGTATATGCAATGCCTATATTATAGTTGCATAATTTGCATAGTACATGTGATGTCTATATAGATCTTCAAAGATTGTAAAACATATGTTGTGCCTGACCATCTAGAAAGTTTGCTATATTAGTATATATAAGTTATACATTTTCTATAAATTTGCTAGTTTCCCTTTTTCATAGACTCTTGCTCATTTTGTTTCATTTCAAGGTCAAGAAAAAGTTTATGGTTGTCTTGGGAAAGATCTTTTGCAAAACGCATTTGAGGGTTATAATGCCTGTATATTTGCATATGGACAGACAGGTAATGAGCACTGATGTTAGTTTTTAATATTTATAATAATAGGTGAAATGATAAGAATAAAAATTTTTGTTTGGAAAAATAATTATGTTTAGCCCTTGTTTACAATCCCAGTCAGATATCAACATTGCACATACAAAAAAGAAATAAGACATTTGATAATGAGAAAACAAAATACGATTAAACCTGGCTCGATCAGAGTGATGTTCAAAGATAAAAAGTAAATTAATTCACCCAAATTTGCTCCTTGGAAACTAAGGGCTCTAGCTGAAAGAGTTTACTAAAACTAACTTTAAACTAATGTTTCCTTTAGAAACCAGCTATCTAAAACAACTTAGGTAACCAATTTTTTGTTTCAGTTACCAGCAAACATTTTCATCTTTGAACAGACAGTGTACTTTTTATTTGGCCAGAAGAACAAGCATGATACTGTTTAAATTTTCCATGGAAAAAGGCTTTTCAATTTAAAAAAATGACTGCTTAGATCAGTTTCAGTCAGTAGCATATAATGTAAACAAGAATATAGGCTAAAAATTTTACTAAAAGTTAGTGCTAATCCGCCTTTGAATAATTATGTGGCACTGGGTTGTAAGAACGCCTAAGATCAAAGCAAAAGTTTCTAAGTATGTCTAGATCTTGGAGGGACAAGACTAGTGTGAATCCTTTCAGTCCCACAGTATCAATATCAAATCTAGGTTTGCCTTACATAACTTATTTAAGAGTTCTTAAGACATTTGGTTCTCAGAGACAATTATAATTGATCAAATAATCAAATTACTGAAGTTCTCCAAAACTTATTCAATGAGAAGTAAGGGCTCTAGTTGGGAAACTTTAACAATGCAATTGGGACTGACAGGGCCAATGTTGATAACATTTATTTTTCACACCAGGTTCTGGGAAAACCTATACCATGATGGGAGCTACGGGACAAAAGGGGTTGATACCGCGCCTTTGTGATGAGCTTTTTGACAGGATTAGTAAGGTATGGCTGTTGTGTACTGGTCCAGCTTCTTACAAATGATTTTTTCAGCATTTCTTAGTCATGAAGAAACAGATTTTTGGTAAATGGTTTGAACCAGGTTAGTGTAGTCCACACAAGTGTACACACTATTTCTCACTTGACTCTGAAGATGGCTTCCACACAGGGTGGTGGAAATAAATTATCAGTCACTTACACCAATAACAGTACTTACTCCTTAGGACTATACTAAGGCTCCCAGATGGTCAATAACCCCCATTTTGAAGAATAAGGCTTCAGTAGAAGCTGTAAATTAAGGATAAAATGCAAAATGCATTCTGATTGGCTGTGGTGACGCACTCTGAATACGAATAGAGTGTATCTGCACAAGTGTTCTGTTCAGTGATAGAAACACATGTGAAGTAAGAGTTTTTTGCATGTTTCTATTACAGAGCAGAGCATGCATGCTCATTTCATTTAAATCGATATTAACTATGCATGCCACAATAGGACATTTCGCTACTGTAAACTTGTATATAAATCATGAAGGAAATTGCCTATTGATGATTTTTTGTCATTGTTGTCCTGTCACTCGACATGAAAATCATGTTTAATGTTTAACCATAAAAATAGATAGCTACCAGATAATTTATTGCAAGAGTGAGTAATCTTGAATATTTTGATATTTAAACAGTCAAATGAAATATTATTTGACTCTTTTTTAGAATGATGATCAAAATGTCACATACAGAGTAGAAGTTTCCTATATTGAAATTTACAATGAAAAAGTTCGAGATCTTTTGTGTCCCAGAGGGTAAGTTTCTCTCAACATTGATGTCTTATTAATCTAGTTATTCATAGAATAAGTTGTATAGTTTGTATGTTTAGTCTTACAGATTATGATGGCCCAGAGCTGCAAATGATTTCATTCTCATTTTTTCTGTGGAATTTTCATTTCATTTACTTCTAAATTGTTTTTAAAATTTGATATTTTTTCAAATAAAAATAAAATAAAAATAAAGAAAGGAGGAAAAAGGGATTGTAAATGCTAATAGAAGCAAAACAAAAAAAGAAAAAAAAAAGAATTATATATAGGAATCAAAGAAAGCCATTGAAATTAAACAAATATAGTTGATACCAAAATCTGTCAATGGAAGTTTGCCAGTTCAACAAAAAGGAAAAAAAAAGTGTTTCTAAAACTAAAAGCAAAAATGACAATTTTTCTTGTACACAACTGAAGGTGATTTATAATAATCAAAGGGTATAGACTGTGCAAAATGGCATATTAAGTGACTTTTGATTGAGTTGTCATTTCTCCAGCTACATTATCCTAGTTATGATTTCTTCAAAACCACTAGTAGGATTTAGCATTTCATACAAAGCCACTCACGTCGTTTTTGCACTAGGCCTTTCAATTAATCTTTCTTTTTCACATTTCCTTTGTCATTGGATAGACTTGGTGTTATGGCAGAACCTGTGTGCCATTTTAAAATTCCAGGGGTGTTTTTGATTCACTTACCTTCTGCACAAAAGAGTTGGCCCAATTCTTGCTATATGCAGTCATGGATTGTGTCTAAAGGTGCAGAAAACCTGCATTATTATGAAGTATCCCCAAAAGATTGCATCCAGTTTTGCAGATCAGGGCTTTCCTTAATCTCCTTGTAGTTGGTTTGTAGTTTGGTATGTGCATCCCTTGATAAAAATACATGTTTGTTCAAACCTTTCTGTTGATGTGTTAAATAGTTTTACAATTAGACTCTTCATGTGCTTTTTGTGCTTAGGGGTCTTGCAAGCCTAAGAGTTCGTGAGCACAAAGTTTTGGGGCCATATGTGGAAGGCTTGACAAAGCTTGTTGTTTCATCTTTTGAGGTAAGAAATTTTTATTCTGACCATTTTCATAATGCCAGTTTTCAATAGTCAGATTTTAAAACTGTTTAATTTTTTCATATTTAGTCCTTTCTCTGTTGTTGATAGTTTGAAAGTTAACACAGTTCTGATCCCATCCCAAGACAAGCTAAACTAACAGTTGTGTTAAAAACGAAGGAATTGGTTCAAAAGTTAGAATGAATATAACACCAATCATTTCTATTACTCAATACACTTTATAGCCCTGTTTAACCATTTGGAACAAAAGTTTGAATGAACAACACCAATCTTCTTTTCAAGACCAGCAACTCAAGGTCTTGAAATAGTCCAGGACATCTAAAAAATGAACTTGGACTTCTCAAATTAGGATGCTAAACTGCACCCATGTAGTAGACGTTGAAGGAGAGCATATAATCTTATTGTCTGTTCCCCTTAGATTTTCTTCTAATTAGTAAAGTTAGACTGATTTTTACTTACTACATTTGTACCTTAATCTATATATAAACTCAAAAACCAGATAATTTGATTAAGTTATTTCAGGTTCAACTGTACAATAGTGCCAGCTGTAATGATTTATCTATTTCAAACCTTAGGACATTGAAGCCTTGATTATTGAGGGAAACAAGTCCAGAACTGTGGCAGCAACAAACATGAATGCAGAGAGCAGCCGATCACATGCAGTGTTCAATATTGTGCTTGCAAGATCAGAGTATGATAATGCTACAGAGGTAAACAAATTATAAATGAGTTTACTATCATGTTAAAGCAGGCAGGCAGGATTCTTATTGGTCCATGGAAATACTGGCAAACCCTGGAACCCTTACACAACCCGTCAATAACCTTGAAACCTCTTCTCAATTCCAAATCTGTGCATTCTTTTTCAGTTGAGCACTGCATAATTTTTCTACATAGCAACTTGTGTTTCTCAACACCTGTCGATGATTCCTAGCCTAACTGTGGTTTTTCATATTATTGACCCCTTAAATTTTTTCAGTGCCCCAATTTCATGTGCTCTTTATTATCAGTTATCAGTTGTTGAATCAATTTAACCCTTTCAACCACTGCCTGGTTAGCCCAGTTGGTAAGGTGCCAGGGCTCTTGTATGGGAGGCTCGGGTTTGATTCCTGGTGCTTTACCTTCACTCAGGGTTTTAAAATAACTGAGGAGAAGGTGCTGCCTTTACCCTTATTTTGGAATGAGAAAATTGGAAAATGATCCAACACTCAATAACAGGAAAAGTAAATTTTCTAGTTGGGAGAATTTATCATTAAGTCAATTGGTGTATTTTGGGGATGAAAGGGCTGCCTACCACTCTGCAAAAGCTTTTGTAAACTTCTACAAATTTTAATGTGATTATCTTTGTTTGTTAGACTATTGGTGAGAAGGTTAGTAAAGTGAGTCTAGTCGATCTTGCTGGCAGCGAGAGAGTAAGCAAGACTGGGGCCGAAGGTGACAGACTGAAGGAGGGAAGCAACATCAACAGGTACTTGGTGCTTGTTGATCACATAAGTAGCGTGGATGGCCTGCAAGAAACACATTTCATACTTGCACCTTTCAATCACGTACTGTATGGCTAGCTTACTTATTTTTTGCCCAAGTTTTGCTTTGTGAACAGGTCTTTTTCTTAAAGGTTTATTAAGATCAAATGTCAAAGTTTTTCAGTGTAAATCGTTGTCATTATAAAAATCTTCAAAAAATTTCACTGTTTTGCACAAGAACACATCACAGTGGTCTGTAAATGGAATGGATCAAACTCACAAGGTCGAAAGCTGCATCACCTAATGATAATAATTATATACAGTATGTGTAATTAACTTCTTGATTGTTTGTAAATTTAACAGGTCACTCACAACCTTGGGTCAGGTAATCTCCAGCCTTGCAGATCAGGTAAGAATATTGTTTGTGTTGGATGTTAACTAATTGTACCATGAAGATTAAACAATGCACACTAATTTTACACCATTGTCTTTTTGTCCTTAAATGTTTTTTACATTATTTAATTTTATCTATCTCATACTAATTTTATATTTTAACTTGAACTATTGTAATCAGTTTTTTTCTCTTCACCCAAGAAGGCAATAGGATCGATTGCCTGAAGCACATAATCCTTTTTTAAGACATGAATGTGTTCATGTAATCAAAAGGGATCATCAACTGAACATTAAACTGTAGGGGCCAGGGCCCTTATTTTTCGCATTTGGCCGAGAGAAGCATAGGTTCTACTTTACTTGAACTGGTTAAACTGGTTTTAAGAACTGGTTCGCAAATGAGTTTGTGTTGCAAAAAAAGCGAGGTGACCAAGCATTTGTTGGAAGAGATCTTTTCTGGTAAATTTTTACTGATTATTGTAAGCATTTTGAGTCTTTGTATGCATACATTTGAAACCTTTGAAATAAATTGGGAATTCAACGAATTTTTTCCGTAACGTGTTTGTTCATGCGTAACGCTGACAAGTTTCTTTGTTGGTCGTGGCAGGCTAAATTTTAAAGAATTTTAAAATACTGTGAACGCTCTTTTAAGGTCCCCCTCTGTAATAAGCCCCCTGTCTAGAGCTTCAAATTTTAGATAAGACCATCCCCCCCTTCCCTTCCCCAGCCAGCGTAAAGATGATGAAGCTAAAAAAACAAACCATGTTGTATTAAAATACGTATTTTTGTCAACAGTACGTAATATCTTTGTAGGTTTTTTGAAAAGTCTGATTAAAACGCCATTTGAATACAAAGTTACTAGTTAAAACAAGTCCCCTCCTGTCCCTACTAAGCCCCCCACCCCCCAACCCCTTCTGGAAGGTAATAAAATAAGTAAGCCCCCCGGGGGTAATTAGTAATGAACTAGATTTTGCTTTTTCTGTTAAAATCTGCTTAGTCTTTCAGTTTTAAAGCTCTCTTAAAGGTTTCTACCTTCGAAAGATATTTTGGATTTTCAAACACTTTGGTACAATAGGCAACACAAAACAGTTTACTTTTTTTTAATTAGAAGAACAGCGTTGTTATCTCCAAGCTTGTAGTGATAGTATTTTTTATTTTTTCCCTTCAGAGTGCGGGAAAACAAAAAAAAGGCGCATTTGTCCCTTACAGAGATTCAGTTCTAACATGGCTGCTGAAGGTTTGTTAACTGCTCTTCATTTTCCCATTGAAGTTGAATTAAAAATAGGACGCTTAGTTTCAGTAAAGGAAACAAAGGTTTAGGTCTACAAACACCGTGTTGTGCAGTCATTACAAGCTCACACGTTTTTAGAAAATTCAACTTCAGCACGCCTTTAACACAATATTTGAAACCGCGCCATTGTCAGGTAGCCTGACAGGCTCAAAGACCTGTGCTAAGCAACTTTAGCTTGAGCTAATTGGCTATTCTGAGAAAGATGGCGGCTTTACCACAATGCTTTGCGAACTTAACTCCGCCAAACGAGGTTCGGACAAAGCCACAGTTGGTGAAAGTCTTCCCTTTACTAACTACAGCACTGTGTCAGTCTGTGTCTTCCCTTTACTAACTACTAACTACTGTGTCAAATTTTTAGGTTTTAGGCTTCTGTCTTTGCGTTTTTATTGGCAGTTTTAGACGTTTACGTGCTAGAAATTGTGGGTAAAAGGACAGGTGGCTATCGTTTTCCAAATGGTCAATTAAGTTTGTTTTAGAAACTGTGGTTAACTCGTGCCAGAGTCAAGCTAGCGTAGAACGGCGTATGAAGCAGGCCTTAGTTTTGCTTTTCAGTTAACTCTGTCATGTTTCTCTGTGTTCGTTCAGCTCAGTCCATGCATCAAGCTCTTTGGTCAGTATGAAATTTCGCAGTAGAAACCTCGCTATTTATTAATAATTATTTTAAAATAATGTATTTGCAGGATAATCTTGGTGGTAATAGCAGAACCGTTATGGTGGCAACAGTCAGTCCCTCGTCTGACAATTATGAAGAAACTTTGTCAACCTTGCGATATGCCGACAGAGCCAAGCGGATTGTTAATCACGCTGTTATTAACGAAGATCCAAATGCTCGGGTAAAAACTTGAAATCATTAGTTTAAAACAATAACAATTATTGTGAAGGACTGTAGAGCCTAAAATATAGTAGGAAGAATCCCTTTTGGAATGTGTTTTGCATGTGTTGTTCCAACATCCAATTTTATCGGGAAGATGAGAGCTTTCTACCAACTATCTCGATTTATTTTTGTTACTGATAAAATCATTAGTAGATGTTCTCTCCATTGGATTTTCAAGCTCACTTCTTTTATCAGTAATCGTTGGTTAAAAACATCTCTGAGTGTGTGACGTGAGACTGTCAGAGCCTATGCACCAACAAAATAACGTCACAGCTGTCAGAACTTGGCACCAGTCTCGATTAGTGCCCTTTTCAACGGTAGTTTTGGCCTTTTCAAATTGCTATAAAAATCAAAATATTGATCGTGCAACCTTGAACTTGATGAGGATATTGTCTAATGGTTACATTTTTGGTTTGATTTGAAAAAAAAATCACTTTGTAGGAACATTAAGTTCTATCTTTGAACCTACTTAAAAACATAAAACTAAATGGTTCTGATTCACACCGAACCTTTGCCAAGGAAGAAAGCTGTGGTTTAAAGAAAAATATGAGATCGAATCCCTTCAGTTTTTTAAGAATTCAAGAATCAGTATTTGTGACTAAGCTCTTGATATCACAATGGTGATATAATTTTCTAACCCTTTTTTACTCAATGCTCAATAGTTATTACTTAAAATATGAGATCGAATCCCTTCAGTTTTTGAAGAATTCAAGAATCAGGATTTGTGACTAAGCTCTTGGTATCACAATGGTGATATAATTTTCTAACCCTTTTTTACTCAATGCTTTCTCTCTGTTTTACTAACAATTGATCCTGATGACCCGCGCACCTGAAAATCGATCTGCCAGTAATCAACCAAGTCCCAAGCCCAATAAAAGTTCCGTGTATTGCTTCAGCTTTTTAGCTCCTCTTATTTTCTGGATCCAAAATAATTGGCTTCTCAGCTGTTGAGGCTGCCCTGCAAGTTAATTTTGTGTATGGGTATACCGTAATTTCTCTGTTAAGCCCCCCTCTCTCTCTTTAGTAAGCCACACCCCACCCATTAAAGTGCTTGCTAAGTCCCCCAGAAGGCATAATAGAGAAATTATGGTAGTTTTTGTTGTTGTATTGTGTTGTATCGTACTCGCAAAGTCAATGAATTAAAAAATAATCTGTTAATACCTCAACTAATTTAATTTTTTAAGATCATTCGCGAGCTACGTGAGGAAGTGGAAAAATTGAAAGCTCTTCTGAAGGAGAAGATTGCCGGCACAAAGGAGACTGATGAAATTGAGGAGATGTTGTCTGAGAACGAGAAACTAATGAAGGAGTGTACGATGTCATGGGAACAGAAGGAAAAACAAACTGAACAGATCATGCAGGTAAATTCTTCTTCCAGTTTTATTTGTTCATTGGTTTGGATCAAGAGGGGATTCCAGTCGGAGGCTAGTGTGCAATGTTCTGGTAACAGGGATAATCAAACTGAATAGATCAAATCTCTATAGGTAGGTTTTACGATTCAATTATAGGATTTGAGGGCCTACGGTTTAACGTCCTCATCCGAGAAGACGCGAAGGTCTAACCGTTTGCAGATGTTAGAGCAAAGGCAGCACCTTCTCCTCAGTCGTTTTAAGGTTTGGCGCTTAAAATTGAATCCAGTCCTCCTGAACGACAGATAGGCACCATACAAATGCAGCTTGATGGATGGTAACAAATAGGCGAATACCGTTGCATTGCTTTCAAATGAAATCACCGCGCCAAGACCAGATTTTAAAAAAATACAGTGAATGTAGCAGAAGGTTGAACTTTGGCTCGAATTTAAGGAGAAGTGTAACGTGAATCGCAAATAGGCTATTGAGCCTGAAACAAAAGAATCGGGTCTTGAAACCTAGCCCTGTTTTGGAATTTTTGGAATCTCAATCTGGAAGTTGTGAATGCCTTTTCTTTCTGTTATTTTTTTTTTAAAAAAGCCTTTTGTGGAACATTTGCTTTTCTTCGTTTTTTTGAATATTTGTATTACTGTCAATTAAAAGTTTTTCTTTAATGTTATTTTTCCTTGCAAACCAGGAGAGACATAAAGCACTGGAGGAGATGGGCATCTCGGTCCAGTCGTCTGGTATTGCTGTAGAGAAAGGAAAATTCTACTTGGTGAATCTAAATGCCGACCCGTCAATGAATGAGCTTCTCGTTTACTATTTAAAGGTATAGTTAAGTTACTTATAATGAAGGTTCTGTAATCAATGTAATTTAATCTTGAAAAATGAGTGTTTAAAGAACCCATGCTGTTGCCGCATTCGTTGTATGTTGGTTTCTGCTAAGAAGTATTCATATAGTACTGTGTAGTTTCATCTATCCAGGAGTTATATAAATAAATAGTCCTGAACTTAGGTACACTGGATAATGCAGAGAAAAATTTTACAAGCTTTCGAACTCGCTGAGTCCTTGATCACATGACTGGTCGTGACCTCAACTCCGGAAGTCTGGGTATTCATGTATTTGTAACTGTTGCATTATGCAATCTCATCCTTACATTTTATCTCGTTTGATACAGGACCACACCCTTGTTGGTAGACCAGATGCCCCTCATACTCAAGTAAGTAAAGTGGAGGAAATCATGGCTACTCTCTCATAAGAAAGGAATAACGTAGTTAAATTTTTCAAGTTGAGATGTATTACAAACATTCAACGTTATTCCGTTTGAGAAGTAAACTCCATCTACGGATCTTTTCAAACCTGCAGCCTTTGGAAAGAGCTCCATTGTAGAGCAGCACTTCCAAGGGAGCTTAAGCAAGGAAGACGGCAACATCGACGACGACATCTTACCAAGAACACTTTTCTGGCTCGCCCTTATCGACCATGTCTGGGTTGTTTGCTCTCTCTTTTGTTCTAGTTTTTGAAAATTTTCAGTTTGTCTATCCCATAGTCGTAAAAACACCAAAACTGAGCTTTCCGCGTTGACATTTTTGAGACGACGGTGTGCAGGTGACAAGCACGGCGCATTCCAACGTGCATCAATTGTATTCACTATTGTTTCCAGCTGTTGCTGTCAGCATTTCTGTGCTGATATTTGTTAAAGCTACCTACTATCAATGAGGTGCTGGACAAGCTTTGAGCTGCTTGCTTGAGTTGGTAAAGAATAGTTTGAAACCCATTGGAGGAATAACTTCCTCGGATGTAGCCAATCGTAAAATTAATTAGTTTACAATCGAGTTACCAAGAGTGGTGAAGATACCTCTCTTGGGTACTCAGAACATTCAACAGGTTTTGTAACCCAGTTTTAAGACTCAAAAGGGCGAACAGTTTAACGTCCTTGTCCGAGAAGATGCCAAGGTTTAATTATTTGCGGATGTTGGAACAAGGGCAGCACCTTCTTAGTTATATTTTCAAGCGTTCGAGTGAAGGTCGGCACTGGCA
>JANVCF010213600.1:7233-17811 GCA_025388745.1 Hydrozoanthus gracilis
GGGTTAGTGCTAATCGGTCTGTGAACAACTGGGCCCATTAGCCCACAGAAGCATGCAACTTTTCATTATCCGCTCCAAAAAGGAGTATTGATTTATTGGCCACGGTTTAGTTTAATACGAAATTTTTGAAATATTGACTCATAGGATAAATCAACTAGTTTATTGTGTTTTTAAAAGAGTATTAAATTTTTCGCATAAGTCTACTGGTTCTGGTTTTAGTAAATTAAAGCCTGTTCGTAAACGGGCGGCGGAATTGGGTGGGGGCCGGGGGGAACACTGTCACACCGATAATTTGGTTTCCCCCCCTCCTCCTTCCAATAATTTCTTGCTAACAAAAGCACTTTTTGAAAAGGAATCTCGGATTTTGTAACGAGCTGTTACAATTTCTACACTGTGCCCCCCGAAATTGAGAGTATACAGCACCCCTGTGTAACAGACCTAGCTAGTAAAACCCAACCTGGTCGGCTGTTCTCCCAAACCTGAACCCGGTTTTTGGTCAACCTTGGCCCTGGTCATTACTGGAAAAAAAATCTAACCAAATTTTGATGAGTCTGGAGCCTGTTTTGATAAACAATTGGGTGAAATAATGATTGATAAACAATTTAAAATTAGGACATTTTGAAACTAGAACCCGTTTATTTTTCTCTTTTAATTTCTTTGGTCGTGTTGCACATGTTTGAATAGATTGGAACGAGAAGCGAATGTTCTCAAAATTGTGTTCAGGCCGATTCAAGAAAATAAAAATGTATCCATTAACACGACTGATGGGCATGTCCTAAAACTTACTTGGTAAAAAATTTTCTCATCAGGCTGGGCCCAGTTCTTCAAAACCCAAATTAACTTAATCCGGGTTAACTGTTAACAAAACCTATTGGTTGTCATGGTGATTAACCCTGCGTAAGCACTAATCGGGTTTTGAAGAACCGGGCCCAGGTGTAGTCTCCCCTTCTAAACGTCCAATGGACGTTAAGCGGCCGAAAATCGGTTTTATGATTCCCCTAAACAGGCCCAGTTGATTCTGAAACTTCACCAAGATTCACATTTTTTTCGCCAGGTCAAAAGACTTTCGACGGGAGTTCCGCCTGGAAGTCAAGCCCTGAGCGGTCGAACTCGATTTTACGGCCCCCACCGGCCCTCTACATATAGTGGGGGTGGTATATATACTAAAACTTAGAAGCGCTTAGTCAGTCAATTGTGAGTAAGAACGCTCAAAACCATCTGCTCAACCAGTCCAGCTTGAATTCAATTGTGGATACACCGAAAAAACTGTTTAAAGATAAATAATACCAGAGGTCACTCACCTTGAATAAAGAGACAGTTTTGCTTGAAGAAGATAGACGGGAATTGAGTTATCTTAAACCAGTTGTTTTCCAAAGCTAGCAAATTACAGCACCGTCTGCTTGTGACCTCATACCGTGAGACCGTTCAGCTTTTAAGGGAATTATCGGGGCATGTGAATTACCGTTATTCAAATCCGAATGGAATGCATTTTTTGCCAGACGCCCTCGTCGCACACCTTGTACACGAAAACTTACCGAAGTGATTTTCTGTCAATCGTTTAGCTGTTTAATTCATTAGCTTAGTCTGTTAGCTAAATACAAAACACAGTTTCATCATGCAGATTTCGACAAGAAAAACCATTATGGATTGCATTTGCCTGACAGCTTTGAACTCAAGTTTAATTAAAAGCTATTTGATTTGTCAAGCTAGCCCATTCGTCCTTCTGCTTGTTTTTGTTTTGCTTTCAACAGTGCTTTCTCTGAAGTTTCTTTCCTCGTTTTTTTCTCATTTTTGTGGCACTTGGCAGCGATTAAGCAAAGACGAAAAAAAAAAGCTTTCGCAGCGTGCTTTTTTGATAGTTACTAAAATTAGTATTTGAAATGCAAAAACCCGTGGTTTCGAAAGGATAATGGCGAATAACCGACTGAACTCGCGCAGGTGTCATACGGCAAGAAGTCAAACTTTATTTCAAACAACAGAGCTTTTTGAGCAAAACTCAGAAGTTAAATAATTGTCAAACTATCCACTTTCGGTCTTGTGAATACCTTTTTTCTATCGATGTATTGATGAAAGAGAAAATATTACAAAACTGTGCATTATTTCCGCGTGTCCTGTGTGTCATGTGTTGACTTTGCAGATAAAACATAATTGATATTTATGGTAAGTGTACATCGGTCAGACAAGGCAGCCTGGACAATCACTATTTAGTTTATTTTACATTTTCTAAAGCAGTACCGGTCTTTATTTTTTCGTTCAAAATCTTAATAAAGAACTTCCCTGGGGTCATTCTTTTCGCCGATATGAGCAAGGCATCAGTGTAGCCGAGAAAAAGACCATATAATGTATTCTGTTTTAGTTGTTGTTGTATCTTTTTTCCTTGTTGGTCGTTGCAGAAAAAAATCTTAAAGCCAGCTGGCAAGGGCTCGTTTTAGAAACGGAATGAGGTCAGAGTTTATACTATTTTTGTTTGTTTTTATCTGAAATGCTAATTCTGTCACAAAGAATTTTCTGCTCAGAGGCTTGGAAAGCAAAACAGACAAATCTTATTCCTTAGCCAAGTTGCGTGTTTTTCACGCCCCCACACTTCCCAGCTTCCCACGCGGTCGCATAGTCTTCGACAACACGAGCTAACAAGAGCGAACGAAAAGCAATGTTTACCTTGGACTTTGTGCGGCCGTGCTCTTGAAAACTCGAATATTTCCATCACTCTAGAATGGAATGACGTTCTACAATAAAGAACATAGAGCAAAATGGGCGATGTTCATCGTTCGGGCGACAGGATAGCCCAAGATTTTGCTAAGGGTGGTGATGCTGTGGTTATTCCAACTGGTACAGCTAATGAACGAGAGGACCAGTTGTCTAAGCAAAAAGATCCGGAAAATGTCTCGAAAATTGTCCGTGGAACAACCAAATCCAGGTCGTACAGGTAGGTTAGTGTTTTAACAACGTCTCAGCGTGAGACGAAAATATTTGTGATTGTGTTTGACTTCGAGCAATTTGTGAAACGATAGCAAAATGCTTCGGATTTGCGTTTGTTAAGAATTCCGTAGAACACGACTCACACTTGTAGTTCTGTGAGGTGTCAGACCAATGTGCAAATGGAAAATTCTAGTTTATAACATGAACCGACTTGCTGTTTTATTCCTCTCAACGAATAAAAATTTTAGTTTCCTCCAAGAATTTACGCATTTGTGTCACGGTCAAATGTTTCACCATTAGACTTGCAGTTGACCTTAATCCTGATCGTCTCTCAACGGCGAAAGATCTTGAAATGTTGTCTTATATCGGGATTCGTTCGAGTTGTGACGGAAAAAGGGGTGGAGAATTAAAATATTTATCTGACTGATGATAAGTGGGTCTAAACTGGGCTCATGATACGTAGCAGTGCGTCAAATATTCGTTCAATTCTGGCAGATCAACACTACGGGCAGCTCAGCGCACCCATAGTTCGTAAAACCCGAGTCAATTTTTTGGTTATAACGGTGAAATATTTTAATAATTGACGGACATCGAGATATTATATTAAGAAAGACGAGTTTGCGGAGGCATTTAATTTTCGTAGAAACAGAATGATACGACGATGGGCTGAAAGCGGAAAAGCTCAATGTTCATTTACATTGTTTTGGTTCGAGAGACAACAAATCGAAACGAGATAAAAACGCGCGCTAAGACACTGATTCAAGGTAAGAGATATTTTTATTGCGATCTTGCTCAGAATCATATTCATTGAATTATTTCTTTCCTCTATTTTGTGAAGTTTTTTAGCTTGATTTAAATTTAAATCCAGACACAATTCTTAATGAATCACATTCGTTTGTTAATTTCAATCATTGTTTGGTCTCTTGTCAATTTCACGATATACATTTCGCGAAAGTTCGAGCTTTTCGACGTCATTCGTTGGAGAAAGAATATATAAATAGAGACAATTTGGCACGTCATTTATTGTTTGACTATCGCCGTTTCTTTGGACTTTCGACCCGTTATATTCAAAATAAAAATATTTAAGATTTATTTTTTGCTTCGTTGTTTCGACGTATAAAGACACCCGTTGAGGTCTTTTGCAGCCTTCTGGATTGTTTATAACCCCCTTGTCACATCTGTTCCGTTTTCTTCCAGAATCATTGATCATTAAAATCGTTTTTTATTCATTGGAAGTAAGGTCATAATAGATTCAAGGTTTATTAAAAACTGTTTTGGGGTTGAACAATGGTTTAATAATTTGTGGATCGTTTTGTTGTTTCTAGATTTTTTTCGTTTGTGTGAATGTTTCTAAGTTAAAACCTAGACGCTGCAATTATCTAGGGACATTTGTAAACATATAATTATGAGTATACACAGTGAATGCAACCAAAGAAAGTTAACCGTTGTTTAGAAAAATGTAAACAGAAAATCTATGGTAGCACTTCAGCCTCCAATATTAACACTCGTTTTCGACTTTAAAGGCAATTACATAATTAGAGTGGATTTTGACGTACACTTAGCTTTATGATATTTATGGAGGTAATGTTTGGTTTGGGAAGAATTTATGCAGTTTTATGGTTTGAAAAATATCTCCAATTCTCATTTGATTTTTGGTAAATTATTCAAGTTATTGTTGAAGTCTGGTAACTATGCATGTACGGTTAATAGGTTTTACATGCTGTATTGCATATAATTGGGTCCCACGAAAATGTATTCCAGTTTTTCACGTTCCTATAATAAACTCATTTGAATGAGGAGGGAGGATATGTGGTAAGGAGGTTAGGTAATTATAAGATTACGTCAGTTTTTGATGAGAAAGTTCAAGTTTGTAAAGTTGATAAAAGTAATACTGTTCAAAGAATAATATAACAAAGTCAATATTAATACATATAGTAACATGTAATCCCCCCCCCTCCCTCCCCCTCTAAAAATTTCCTTCAAGAGCTTCAAGTTTTAAATAAGTTTCTCCCCAGGAGCTAAAACATACTCAGACAAAATGTGTTGCAAATATATTTTGTCAATGGTTTAACTGTTTTAGTTTTTGAATAGTGTTACATAACACCAGAGGAATACAGAGTTAGTAAAATCTTTTCTTGAACCAAGTGGCATGGTCCATTAGGCCAGCTCTTTGACATAGTTTCTGTAATGTTAAGTGGATGAGAGTCTGACTTTCCTTGGACAGAACACTAATCCATCACAGGTTAACCCCCAACAGAATCTGGTACTCATTTATACAAATAAGTTGACCAGAAACAAGCCAGGTAAGTTGTCCACTCAAGGGCACAACACATTATGGTCTGGCAGTGGCTAGAACTTGTGACAGTCAGATCACTGTGTTTTGTCCTTGAGCAAGACACTTTACTTTGAACAGCTGTATATATGAGTACCATGCAGCTTATGCAGGGGGCTAACCTACTATGGGTTACTAGTTGGTTACTGGTGTAAGTGCTACAGAATATGTTTGGTATCCAGATTTCATCTTGGATTTCTGTCTTTGGCTGTTGGCAATTTTATGAATGAGCCCCCTCTCCCTCACCCTCTAATATATTTTATGTAATTTCTAACTTTATGTGATTTTGTATTATTAATATTTTTATTGTAAAAGAAGATCAAATTACTGAGTTCTACAATATCTATATTATTTTATCATTATTACTGTCAATATTATTATACAAGTAATGAACAGAACTGAGTGAGTTCTCACTTAGTTTAATGTTTTATTACTTAAATCTCCAAAAAAATTTATAAATTAAAGCAGGTAGCACAAATCCAAATTGGTATCAGACATGAGCATGAATATAGACATAATAATTAGATTAAGCAAAAGCTGACTTAATTTTCATTTTATACTTCTGATTCAACGAGTATAAAATTATTTTAAACCCATGCCTTTTTACACAAAAGTAAGATAGCGAAGAGTGTGTTATTTAGTATGTTGAAGTATCTGTAATGTTATTGAATATGAAGATCTCCATAGTGGTCATGAAGATACAACTGAACTTAATATATTTTAACTTATTTTTTGATTGGCTCATACGTACACCATATGAAGGACAGGTAGGGTAGTGAAGTGCTTGTGGTCACTCTACAAAATTTAAGATAAAAGTGTTATTGAAATTACCCAAGCTGTAACATCGTCTTCTGCTTCCTCTTTAAATGGTGCTTTCTCTTTTAATATTCTTACCTTTCCAGTAAAACTGAGTACTGGGGGTATAGTTTTAAAAATGAAAGCCTCTGAAAATTACAGCTGGTTCTCAAAACTGCAAATTGAGGGAATTTTGAGGGAAGTAATAGATTTAATTTGTAATTGGTAGTTTCTTAGAGAAATTTTAATTTTGAAGCTATATATTTGATAGAAAAAGTCCAATTTATCCCCAAACCAAAGCTACACTTGTGCATGGTTAGGAGGGATGGTTTGGCCAGAAAATTTCCAGGTCTTCTTTTCATTATTCCCCAAATTTTAACTATAGTCCCCCATTAATAGTTGGAATCTTGAATAAACTACAGTCTAGTAAGTGAAATTGGCAAGTAAATTGGTATTTTAATTTGTTGGTTATGTAAATAAAACACTAAAAGTATTTGCCTTGCACTTTTATGTTCATGTTTCCTTTGATAGTTGTTGTAAAATTATAGTGTATCTAATGCACGCTTACTGTGCAACTGTGATATTGATCATGAGTTTGGTTGAAGATTTACTTAACCTTGATATAAGGTTATGTGTTTTGATTAAAGGCGAATATAAAAATTTAGTCTAATGTAGTTTTCTAAATTTTTTTCAAAATTTTTTGAGTCATCATAAGTGCCAGGTGCAGGACAAAAAGACACAAAATCCCTTAATACACAGTAATATGAAATGATTAACAGTCAATTTTTTATCTCTCTCACCAAGTCTGCAATCTTAGTTTTCCACTGAGTAGATACTGCCAAATATGCTGAAATCATACCTGAATGCAATTAAGAAGCATCACCTTAAAAGCTAATTCTCAACTTTGAATATAAAATTTAGTTTGTTTTGAAATTTACAATGTGATCTTTAAATCCCACAAAAAAAATATTGAACAAATTTTGCATGGATTGATATTGTGGCACACTTTAGTGAGACAAGAATGGAAAGGTCTTTTGAGTTTAAACTCTCTCTGGTGTTGAGAGTTTTAAAAAGCCTGTAATGGGTGCTGTATGTACTTCAACAAGGTGGCTTTATTTGTCTCTTTGCATGCTTTAGTGTTGATTTATTTTGCACACTAAGTAATAGTTTTGTTGAGTTCATCCCTCTAGATCTGTTATTCAGATTCTTTTTTATTTAGAAGTAGCAAGAGATAGTAGTAATTTATTTATTGCATTAGCTAAAGGAATATTTAAAACTGTTGTTAGAATTGCTCAGAGGTTTTATACAAATATTCTTTGAAAGCATGAAATTGGGTATTTTTGGTTTCCAAAACGTTTGTACTGCTGAGGGCTTTTGGGCTTTCTGTAGACATTTCTTTAGCAGCTTGATTTTACTGAAAGAAGCAGTTGGTATGGTTTTGTAACTTTCTTTTTATATTTTCTTTTTAGAAATGTTAGAACTGCAACTCATTACTTTATGTACATGACATATAGCATGTTTGGATAAAAAACAGTTTTAGAATTAATATGCTTCCATACAAGTCCATATGCATGGCTGCTTGGTTAAAAAGAATTGTAATTTATTTTGTTTGTGTGCCGGTCACTCCTACACTGCAGATGTAGTTGGTCTCAAAACATCTGTTTAGTAAATGCTTTCAAACAAAAAAAAGTGGGTCTCAAATTATAATCATGCTGCCTCCCACATTTTGTTAGACACAACAAAACCAGTATGATTGCAGTCATTGTGAACAAGAAAGTTGTATTCGAAAGCTTTTGGTGACTTATGGGTAACACTTTGGTGAAAAGTGTGGGAGTTGAAAAACTTAAAATATTTTTAATGAGATAACGAGTGCAGTCACCAAACTGTCTCTCCTAAACAGGCACGACTTCAGCTTTGGCTTGAGGTCGGTTTGATGATTCTATCAAATTTTAACCTTCAAATAAATTTTTAACTACTCTAAAAACCACAAAATTATAATTTTTCCTTAATTTAACTACCAATCACCCCCCCCCTAAAATTGAAATTTAATACTCCCCAAAAACATCAGAAAATATTTAAAATGCATTGTTTTCATTCAGCTGGTTCTTGAATGATTGGATTTTTTAAATTTAATTTCAAACTATGGACAGAGACTCTGTCCAAAACTTCACCCAAAGTCACAAAAAAGTGTATTTTACCATAGTTGCCAACCTTTTGAAATTCTAATGCTGGAGATATCTACGTACACTCTACTTTGACGAGATGTGTGATACTACATAGGGAGCTTGGCAAGGGGAGAGTTGAGGGTGGTGGGTTGGCTGGCATTGGCGATTTTCTCTTCCTATTGCTGTCTGCCATTTCTAAAGATAAAGTATTGGGGGCAAGTTTGAGCCTGCTTATGTATAAACCAGTGGTATGCCTGACAACAACACGCAAGTCAAAATTTTAAAATTTGCTGGAACCGCTTATATTAGTTGTCACACAAATGCAAAATGCGGGAGAAAATGCTGGTCAGGAGTTTTTCAATTTCTATGAGAATGCGGGAGATTCTGCTTAATTTTCACTGTGCTGGAGGTTCCAGTCACAATGCTGATGCCTCCAGCAGGATGCAGAAGGGTTGGCAACCATGCTTTACCAATATATAGATCCCCCTTGATGTTTTCAATGTTGTACACTGTTTTACTTAACTTTTAGAGTTGTTATTAACATCAAATCCACTAAAGTTGCTATGTTGATAATGGTACCTGGTGAGGTCTGATGATGTAGAAGACAACCTGCTTGATTAGTTTTAATAGTCCAACTTTACTTAGAGCACAAGAAATATTTCTTATGAAGGAGACTGTGTGCAAGTTTAAAATGACAAAACTAAATGGATTTATATTCTAGTTCACTCACCCACCCAACCAAATATAAAGTATTTAGCCTGAAATGTGTAACTACTTATTAGTGTTCTGTGTCTACACAGGATACATGCACTCCTTATTCACACTTAATCTGCTGAGACACAGATACATTAAATTATTCAACAATATTGCAATGGTTGCAAAAGGTGTGGTGTATATTAATATACAACATAGACTTTTCTTTTATAAGTTGGGAATTTAATTTTTTTGCCAAAAATGCAAGCCAATTGTAGGATATGAATGAATAACTAACCAAAAACCTGCATTATTTTACCATGGTGTCTTCAATCAACCATGGTGGATTGAAGTGCCAAGATATAAGTCATACTTCCTAACAAATGGGGTACTCAAACCATAAAAAATTCATATATTAAGTATTTTAAGCTTTTAAAACTTAATAATTATTTGTAGGATTGCCATGAACATGCCTGCTGCAATGTCTTCTGCATCATCTTCAAACAGCACTGTGATTCCTGATGAGCTTGAAACACTTGCAGCTGTACAACCTGACTTGCAGACAGATGCCGCTGACTGGACTGTAAGTTTTTGAGTCATTCAAAATTCTCTGGGCATCTAGGTATTACAGTATATTCTGTTTACTATGCTTTAATTGTTACCTTAGCCAGTTTATCAATATCTAACATTTCCTTACATAACTTAAACAAATGAATGGTGGTTTCAATAAACATAAACTGGCAAAAACAAATATTAAAAGAGCTGGAAACTGAAAATGTGGTTACAAGAGTAACTACTGAGAGAGTCCATAATCATTAGTCTGCATGAGTTAGACATTATTTTTTGTAATCAGAAAATAGAAGCATGATCAAACGTAGAAAACCACAGAAGAAGAAAGACAATATTCTCCTAAACTAGTAATAGAAAAAGTCCCTGGGGGGTACTCCCTATATCAGGGTGGTAGGTATGACTGTAATTGTATTTTTTAGGGGTTAAAAATGTTGGTCCGGTATTTTTTAGGGGTTGTTAAAAGAAATTCTGTGGTAAACCAAGAGTCTGGTAATTTTTAGGGTTAAAAAACTCCAAGCTAATGGACTGCTTGCAGTCCCGTGTTTTAGCAAACAAGCATACTGATAAGATGTTAAGAAAAAAGTCCTTCGACAAACATTCTAATACGTGCCCGCCTTTATTCACTGCAAATAATGAGGAACTTTGCACTGATCCACTAGCTGTCAAGGTAAAATTGGTATTTTTAGGGTAATTTTAAAATGAGAAGTGTTTTTTAGGGGAGAAATTTTTTATCCCTTGGTAGTTTTTAATGTATTTTTGGGACTTTTCTGAAGGTCATCTCTACCCTTTTGACCCCGAAACACCCCCCACCCCCCTGGGGAAACGTATGGGCTCTAGTAGGGAGAATTTAATAATACATCTTTTGGTGTATTTTGGACCAAAAGGGTTGAATAAAACAATAAACCCCCTTAACTATCAGTATTGCCCCCATCTACCTCCTCCACAAAGTAATCAAAAGGGAAATTTATAAATTTTTAATATTTTTATACTTAATTAAAAACATGTTTCAAGCAGAAACTGTCATTCTTCGTCAGTGAAATAATTGAAGGAGGGAGGGGGATAAAAGAAGGGGTAGGGGAAAGGTTGGAGGACCTTAGAACCCTG
>JANVCF010213711.1:3054-13066 GCA_025388745.1 Hydrozoanthus gracilis
ACTCGCGTCGCGTTGCCTCTACTCGGTAATCGCTTTATGTGACACGACATGAAATCTACAGCAGTTTATTTCTGGACCTCGAAGTGGGAAAATTTAAGGTTTCAGTTTTTGTGATGCCTTTAGTTTCGGTTAACAAGCAAGCACTAGAGTTTAAAATAGATTTAAACTGCTGTAAAGTGTCTCAGTTTGTTATTGATAGTTGCTGAAACTGTCTGCGCTGATCATTAAATTGACCCTCGATAATTTTTATCTTGCACCGGCTCAATGATCTAGCCTTCATGTTGCTAATGAGGGTTGTGTGGATATTGAGGGTTTTTGTAAACAGTGGTTAAACAGACACTGAACATGACTTTCGTGTTTAAAAGTGTAAATTCGTTCCGCCAGACCCAATTCTCGACTTGGGCTAGAAGTTTCTTTATACCAGCATACTGTTGAATCGGGGTGAAAATTTCTGTTAAGGAATTTTTTCTTGGTGTAAAGGTCGAGTTTTTACAGACACCTTTGATTAGTTTTCTTTTCAATTAGCAAAACTTATAGTGTACAGAAGTTAGAGTTGCAGGCTTTGTACAGTTCGAGTTTTGTTTGTGTTCGTGAGTACTAAATTACCGCGAAAGTAATTTTGGAGCGAGTTGTCTATCGAAGCGTATCAAAGTTGATAAACCGCACGTCAATGACACATTGCTGCACAGTGTTTAGCCTTGTTATCCAAGCTTCCGTCTTAATCGAACTGCCATGTATTTTTGAAAAGAATCCTTTGATACAAAACGTGACTTGTTATTATCATATATATCGGTTGCGTTAATTACATAGCGGAAGGACATCTCGATTGTTGCACAAACACAAAGGCCCAAGCTATGGCTTCCATCTTATTGTTTGTCTATTTCTGAAGATTTTGTAATTGATAACATTTCCTTTATTGTTAGCTTCCAATAATGGGGCGAACTCTGTGGCCCAAGTTGACGTTTTGGGGTAAACACGTCTCTGAGACTGCCAGCGCTAACAACGCACTAAAAAAGATTATTTTGGCCCATTAGAGATACTTCCTGTTTTATTTAGGCACACCGCGGTGCATGGATCAGCCCAGAGGATAACTGATAGGAGTTGAACTCTCTCAGAGAACTCGGTTTTTTTTATCGTTTTTTCCCGTTTTTCTTATCGTATGGAAACAAATTGTTGTCTGTCGTCTGCAATTCATTAGTCATATATGCGTGCTCGATAGAGTCTCGTTTTTCATAGGAAATGTGCGAAACGCATTTCTCGTTTTTGCTATAAACAAATATTTTTACAACTGGCAATTTCAAAGTTTGGTATAGCAAGAGTGCTTTTAAAGACCTTTATATTTGCAACATTTTGAGCTTATTCGGTGTATTGTTCTTTATACTTCGGTGTATTGTGAAAGGATTTACGGTATCGAAAGCATGCTACCTTGCTGTGACGAGTAAATAACCTTTCCGGTTCCATTTAACCCAGAAATTGTTGCGCAGGGGACCGAAGGCTCTCAATTTGAAAAAGTGAAAATCATGCTTTAAATTTTAAAAGTCAATTACTTGCAGTTTCGGAACGAGTGTCTTGGGACAGATGAATAGGCACGCAGTTAGAGCTATCCTAACAACTGAACACGTTAATAATGGAGTTTAAACTAGTTTTTATTTTATTTAAAGATAAACGGTTGAGGTTACCCGCCAGACCTCAATCTCTCATTTTCAAAGTAATTTTACAGCTCGCACCGAGGAAGCATACTTGAACTCGGCAAGGGATCGAAAACCGTGAATTTTTTGTATTGTTCTAAGAGACAAACGGTTGCCCTTGAATTTGAAGAACGCCGGTTTTTTCTAGAAGTGCAAGAATCTGACCTCGAAACATCTGGATTCACACAAATGTTGAAATATTGGTTATGTGTTCCGGATTTTAGTTTGTTTGTTCGCCAAGAACCGACAAAAGGGTTTGCTTTTTTTCCGTGTTTGTTTTGCGGGTTTGCCTGTGAGCAATGAATTGATTTTCGATTGTTTTCGAACGCGGCTAAACTGATCGAGTTTTTACAATGAGTTCAAGAACACCTTGTTGTTATCAATTTCAGAAACATTTAGAATACATTATCAACACTGGTTAAACTAACCAAGAATCCACAGTTGTTCGACGTGTGCGTTCGAATTCAATCGAATCACTTGTGAAAACAACTTTGCTGATCTAAAATGGGTCTTGCTCCTTTTTTCCTCGTATAGTAATGCGAGTCTTTCTCATCCGATTTTTGTTCTCATTTACCGCGTTTTTATAGAGTTTGAAACACTAGCTGCTGTGCCATTCTAGAGTGCATGACCATAATTCTATAAGTTTGGTCTGTTGTTAATGATAAGAAAGAGCCCCCGGATAAGATAAACTTCAAATCTGACTAGAAAGATATTTTTAACAACATCATAGAAATTAAGTTTGGGATCGAGAGCCTCTCGACACAACAAAGATCCAAGTTAAGAAATATTTATAATCTGAAGTGTCTTACATAGACGATACCTGAAAACTAATCCTCTCAGTCGCTTAATGACTCAGAATTTATCTCTTTGCTGTGGGTAGGGTAGGGAGGGTAGGGGAAAGGATGACCTTGGGGTGGTGGGGGTATGGACGGGTGAAAAGGGACTGTGGGTTGAGACGTTGGGATGGGGCTGGTGGGGGTCCGGGTAAGGATCGTGGAGTTGGGGTTGGGGATATGCATGGTCGGAGTTGGAACAGTGGGCTGAGATAATGCGGATGGGGGCAGTGGGGTAAGGACAGTGGGGCTAGGGATGTAGGGGGTGTTTGCAGTTGGGAAAGATCACTTGGAGTGGGGGTAAGGATGATGGAGGCGATCGTGCGGAGATGGGTTTAAACAAAAGGGACAGCAAAAATTGAAAATCAGTATACAGGTATATTAACTTAGACCACCTATACCGTATAGGTGGTCTAAGTTAATCTGTTCAGCTTCAGTAAGTTTTTCAGCATCTAACTTCTCCTTACATGTTTCTTACAAATTAAGAGACTAAGTAGTGAGAAGATGGGAACTGATTAAAATTTAGAAAACTACTGAAGAAGAAAAAACGAATAATTCTTCTAAGCTAGTGGTAAGAAAATTATCAGTTTTGTTGGTCTTCAAAATATAAATGTTAATCTGGTTTTGCTTAAAATGGTTTAAAGTTTTAGGGAGCTGATCTTAAGGTTTGGGGATTGTACTAGTGGTGGCTTTGTGAGGCCACAAGATGATCCTAACTGACAGCTTCAGAGGATTTTCTGTATTGGCTCTAACACATGGTGGTCGATTTTCAAGAAGGAAATTTTGGTATTGAGTTGTTCAGGTTTAAAAACGTTTCCCTATCGATTTGAAAATGCGTTGTTTATTTCATTCCAATGAAAACTGCTGACCAGTCATTTGGTAGGGTTTTAAGTGGCGATTTCTGAAAGCTTTATCTTATAACTACAGAAAAGGAAATTGATTTGTTTGGCCTCAAGCATCTGTGCCTGGTAAATAGTGTTTATAATTTTTAGCAATGAATAATAGCTTTTTCTACTTTTTTTACAGCTTAAAGAACGACTAGAGGTATGTGAAACCAACCTTGAGAAAGGTGGTTTGGCGCCGGATCTTGCACGAGCAAAACAGGCCCTTGCACTTCACGAAGAACAAATTAAGGAGGTCGAATCAGCTTCATTAAGAACGTTTTGTCGGGGAGAGGAGCTGATCGACTATCTTAAACAATCAGAAGTTGAACTCAGGGTGAAAGACCCACTGACTTCTGAAAATATTGATGCTCAGATACACATTCTTAACTTGTTAGAATTTTTACACCGAAAGAGGCGAGATATCCGGGATTTGGCTGAGGACAGAAAAATTAAACTGGAGCAGAATTTATTATTGAGGCGGTTGGAAAGCGACGCCAAGCAGGTAAGGTGCTCGATATTTTTTATATTAGACTCTTAAATTCTTAATGCTTTGAAGTAATTGAAAGCTAGTCAAGCAGTAAGATAATGTCTAGGGGATGTGGCCAGTTTGTGGTCGCCTCGAATGGTTGGGTGATCTGAAATTCGATTTGTAGAACACTGAAGCGGGCCTGAACTCATGAATACTTGGGGCTGAGAGGGGAGTATTAGTAAATTCCAGGTTTGAATTCCAGGGGATTTTTTGATATATTCTTGGATCTCTTCGTGTTAACAAATCCGTCGGTTTAGGCGAACATTCAACCAGTCCTGCCTTGGCAAACTCTTGGGGACAAGAAAGTGTTGATTTTCCCAGTTTGGGATATAAGTGAGAAGTTATGAACTAGCTTTGGTTGGTTTGAGAAAGAAAAAGTATCGAAGCTCCACCAAAGCCAAAACTGCTGGAGCCAGTATTGTTTTCACGTCCGCCATGTTTGACGACCGCTGACCAAGGTACCCTGGGCTTTCGAACCAGATTTCCAAAGCCTCAAAGCTTCGCGTTCAGTAACGATACGGTTTTTTTTTTTTTTTTTTGCAATTGCTGCAGCTTTAGTCACCTTTCTCTCTTTCTTTAACTTCTTAGTTCTTAGCTGGAACATATTTCTTACACGAGTGCTTTCCATCTCGTCCTGTTCTTTGCCGCCCTCTTGTGTACTGTCCATAGGATGTTTTTCGCCCTCAGCTTCGCTTTGCGCATACTCCAGCTCTGTGTGGGGCGCCCTCTCTTCTGTTTCCCTTGTGGATTCCACTCTAGTGCAATTTTGGCGGTGGTTCCATCTTTTCTCTCAGCAGTTCAGAATCTTCACGAATTCTCGTTATTATTTCCAAAAAGTTGGCTTAATATTAGTTTATGTGGTTAATCAGCATCGCACGTCAGCCGTAAGTAGTATTTTTCCGGCACCTCTTAAAAGATTATTGTTTTCCCACATATAATAAACAGAAATTGAACGGAATAGGGTTTTTATACGAACTGGCGGTGAACCTGATTGTATTTTTGTGGAATGGCTGAAATACTGTGTGACCGTTTAAGGTAGCTTTGTATATTGGATCACTAACAACTAAAAAATGGCGGCTTACATTTTGCCATAATTCCTTATGAATCTAACGCAGTTTAAAGGACACAGAAAAATTTGAAGCTTTGCAAATTAAACTTTTTCATGTATAAAAGAATCTGCTTAGCCAAGATTTGAAGCCCTTTTGAAGTCTCTTGAGCGCGCTTTTGCGCGAACTTTGGCCAAAGTAACGATCTTCTCTTAACCATTCTGGGTGCCTTATGTGCCGAACTTTTATGATTTGTGATAGATTGACATAGACTTGGCATGTATTATTCCAATTTCAATCAACAATACTTTTAGTGATAACAAGACGGAATCAAGACACAAGTGATAGACTGACTACGCTAATGATTTTAAAACCATCAGTTTGGATTGATTGTTATCTTTTTCGTCTTTATCTGCTTCTTAAGTAGAAGGTAATGGGGTTATTCAGTAGAGATTGAAAGCTGCCTTCATAATACTGATACCACGCGGACGCTTTTAGCGTTAAGGGAAATACATAATGGTTGCTGCATTTTAACATATGATTACCGTCTCAATTTCTTCCTATTTAACTACGTTTGATCCTTTTTTCCGAGAATCCAGAAGCGCTTTTACAACACGAAAGACGCTATCATACAGTCATACATGCATACATGCATGCATAAGCTTGTCACTTGAATTGTTGCGTGTTGAACCTGCTGCTCATAGATACTTGTGACATTCTAATGCAGCGCTTCGGGCAACGGACACACGAGCCAACATCGCTTGAAATATTACTCTTAAATTTCTTCACAAGTGCGTCATTCTTAAGATTGTACTTCAGCAGTCACTCCCACGATATTGCACGCTTATCCGTGATCTACACAAACTTAAAACAATCAATGGAGAGCGATGGTACAGCGTGCAAGAACAGTTCTTGTTTTTCACAATGTTTCATGAAATAGCTATGTTGTTGTAGTCGCTTTCTTCATTTTTTAAACTTAAGGATATTAATTTATTTTTTACCTATCTGCAGGTTGTAGGCTGGGTTCGGAATGGTGAGGCCATGTTGTACGCCAGCACGGAGCCAGGGTGTTCTCTGGTTGAGGCGGAAGCACTCATGAGGGAACATGAAGAGTTTCAGCGTGCGATCGAGGTAAGCATGTTAGGTCATCGAATACTCAAATTCAGTTGTAGCGAACTGTGTGGGTAGTACTGATATCTCGACGAAGCAGGTTTATTTTGTGAATAAAGTTATTTTACTTTTGAAATAGCTATGAGAGATGATTTCACGTGTATCGGTCTTCAGAGAGCATAAGCTTCTTAGCGTCCGTCCTTATTTTGTCCTGGGAAGCTCATTGAGATGTGTTGTATTAGCTTGTGAGAATCCACTTACCCCTGTTTGTGTGTAGTCTACAAAAGAATCAGGCAAGAAATATAGAACCTTGTGCTACAGAAAAAGGAGCGTTATTCTAAAAAATGTTTACAAAAAAAAACAAGGACTTACGGTACGTGGAGGGGGTTGACAGCTTTAAACAAGGCTTAACCCTTCCCCCTCCTTACCTATATTCATGTATTAGTAACACACTAATCTATTACTGTGTAGCGCTTATTTTTAGTGTATTCTTCTCTAGTTTAGAAGATATCGCTTTAAAGTTTTTCCTCTTGTGTTTTTACCGTCTCTCTTTCTTTTAATCTCCTTAATCAGCTTAACCAGGCTATTTTAACTCATTTTCCACTTGAGCAGTCTAGTGGTGCATAATCCTTCCGTAGCCGCCCCCTTGCAATATCCACATGTACCCCGCCTTGGCTTAGATATTGCTTATAGCCAGCCGGCGGGACGTTTCGACCAAAACGCCGCAGTATAAGGCAGAAGACTAGTCTGTCGTTACGAACTGGTGGTCTGTTTTTCTCCAGAAAACCTGCCAAAGTGCGAATGAAGTGCGTCAGCGGGCTGAGAAGCTGATTAAAGACGGACGTTTCGATCCGGATGTTATCTGGACATGCGTAGATAGCATGACCAAGCGTTGGCAACAGTTGATGACCCGCTCAGAGGAAAGACGAGCTCTGGTTACGTCATCCTACACTTTCTACAAGTCGGCAGAGCAGGTCAGTTCTCCACAACAAAAATAACAGTTTTGATTTGCCCACTGAGATAAAACTTTTGTGTATTAAAATGTAAGCTAAATACAGAACCAATATAGTCCAGCTGGGGTCTTAGTGTCTTATTTTAAAGATTGATCCAATATTTCTCTTTGGTGTCTTTTTTCATATGTGTGACAAAGAACTTCCACTTCGATGTTAACGACAATAATATTTACTGATATAATAATACAGTCAAACCTTTTGGGACCGGTCTCAACTGCCCGTCTTAGAGAGGTGTCCGTCTTATAGACTTAAAATACAGTAGATGACTGAGAATAGGATTTGGTTCTGTTTTCAAGAGGTGTCCGTCTTGTCTGCATGGGTGTCTGTCTTGAGGGATTCGACTGTAATATTAATGAGGTTCAAACCAGGCCTCTTAGAATTACTCACCTACCCCTCCCTTGGTTAGGGGTTTTAATTAAGATCGGAGTAAGGCTTCTGTTTAAGTTTAGTCGGGGGAGGTGTTGGACGGGCTTTATCCGATTTTATCACTTAAGGTAGAAATACCAAAGAGTATCAATTTTAATTAGGTCAGCGTTAAGAAGAAATTGTGTGGGCGGTGCACTAAGTTGCGTAAGAAACTAGAAATGTCTTCGCCGGTGAAATGTGGAAAATTTTAACAAGCAAATTGGTGCTAAGTAAAAGAAAACCGTTTGTGTTATCAACACTATTTTTTTTAAGATTGAATGAAGCAGTTTCTGAGTACTTTGCCGCAATTCATTGTGTTTCTATAGAGAGGGAAATACTTCAAACGAATGTCTGTTAGCATTGTCAAGGCCAATACTTTTCTCTTCTCAAGAATTTAATCTTTTTAAACCTTAGAACGTTAATGCATTTTAACCACAAACATAATGAAGCCGTTCCTTAACAAAGGACTTTGAAGTTACACTCACGCTATCCGTATATATCCAAGTGTGCCTCAATAATTCTTGTTTTTGAAGAGGACGGGAAAAAAATATCTTGCAGGAACAGAAAAAAAGTTTTGTGTTTTGCAGTAGTTTAACAAAAAATCGTTTTTTTTCTCAACCGTTTTCCTGCGAAAACGAAACATATACCAACTCCATTTTTTCTACCTTTGTTTAAACTCGGTAATGTGAGTGAGAAATTTCCTCGTCGCGAAAAGTTGGGTAATAAAAATGCATTTTCGATCAAACAAAGAAAACTTCATAAAACTTGGCAACCCAATCAGCAACAACTTCGGCAGAAAAAAAGATTTTTGCCTCCCATTTGTGTTCTCCCAACTAGATCAACTAGAATTTTGCTTTTCAGTCTTATAATTTTCTTTGATTGATCAGTTTTTTTTTCTCTTTACTAAATGTCTTATTTTGCATGTGTTTTGTAAGGAGAATTTAGATGTTGATAACTGCCGGAGACTGAAAGGAATAAAAGAGCTGTGCCGCATGGTTGTTCTTCTCTTCTTTTGCATTTGAGTTGAGTTTTTAAGCCCAGCAATTGTAAATGGTGAAGTTACCCGTAGCCAGTACTATTGATAACAAAATAAACCCGTTTTCGTGATTCTTGTGTGCAAGATCTCAGTACGTACAGTTTCTTTTGTTCTGAATAAGTTTTCAGTTTTGAAGGATTATCTTACACATTTTTTGGGGGAAACTCGGCAACAACCTAGTGAACAAAATTTTCCCAAAATTAAAACAATGAGAAAGCTTTATTTTTGCAAACCTGTCCTTCCTTGCATGGTCTCGAAAGTCAGTTTTAAACTAAGTACTAAAAGTGGAACAGTAAGATGACAACGGCTTAGTCTGTCGTTCTTCGCTCAACTTTTTGCTTTGAGAGTTCTTAGCTTTAAGGATTACTTTGACAGGGAAAAGCATAAAACTTATAACAGGTCCGAGACAGGCACAGGCAAGTCCATAACCCTGGTTTTCTTTTCCGGTTTGAATTCAGTTCTTTCTGCTTTCCACAGGCGTGTACATATAATTTGTTAATTTGTAAAAGTTACACCGGGGGCTTTTCGCCTCTGTTCTCCAATTGAGTGCGCAGGTAACCGTTTTTAAAAAGTTTTACAGACTCTGATATTGTTTTATTTTTGCATATGAAAGAAAGAACCAGAATTCCTTATTGAAGTTCTTCAAGGTGAAGAGTTTTGATTCAGTATAACTCTGTTAACTCAAACTCCGATTGGAAACGAAAACCAGTTCGAGTTAACAAAGGTTTGGATTAACCGAGTTTGAGTTAACGGGTTTTGTATCTAAGACGAAGTCCTGGGAAAATTGGCGAAATTTAGAATTATCCTAGTTCGATATACCGGGGTTCTACTGTACTTTCTTACCCTTTGTGGTTCATTAATCAGAAGGGCTTCCTTGTAGGTACTAATATTTCGTTGATGGTCAATCGTATAGGCGAGCTCAGAAATGGACCGTTTATGGCGTGAGTATCGGCTCGAGGAGGGAGACCCGTGCAGCAAAATTAAGGACACAGAGACCCCCAAACGGCTCGAGTCAATGCGGGCGATAGTTCAGCTTTATGATGAACAGCGCGACTCAATACACCAGGGAGTTGGTGAGGTCAAACGGAACGCTGATTACTTTCTCAAGTTACTTCTGCCAACGAACGTAGATAGCAATGGTCAGGTATCGGATTTGAATTTCGATCGAGTCGAGTTTCAAGTGAAGGAGCTGTGCGAGCAGTTGAAAACTCAAGAACAACAAGTGCTAGAAGCCTGGCTGAACAGAAAGGGGCTTGCCGACCATTGTCTGCAGTATCTGGAACTAGAGACCTGTGCAAAAGAGGTCTGTATGCAAGAGTTTTATTCTACAAGCGTAGTACAATTGTGTGTAGATGCAATTTTAAAGATGAGGTCAGGAGTTAAAATGTTTTGGTTGCTTATTAGGTAGGTTAAGTTAGTTTCTTTGACTTGCATTTAGGGATAAGTAGAGAAGTCGCGAAAAGGTCAT
>JANVCF010213822.1:0-17808 GCA_025388745.1 Hydrozoanthus gracilis
CCATCTTGGATTTCCACCCTTCGCCCGCACCCACAATGCCACTCGACCACAAATTCAAAACGGCGGCAACGCTGCGCTTATGAGTTTTCCGCCCTAAAAAACCTATAACCTACAAGCAGGCTATAGCATAAAACACTTCGAAAATACTTCAAACAAATTCGCATTTGTATCAGACGACGACAGAACACGGTCATTTTTTTCACTATCTTTTGATTTTTTTAGGAACCTCTGACGAGCGTTGAAAAAGTGCTTAAACTTCACGAGTGTGAAGGGTACGAGGAGGAAGGGCACTCTGCCTTCAGTCCTTTTTTATCCCATTTATAAACCGATCTAGTTAAAGGGGAACTGAACCCTACAATCAATTTTATTCAAAGAAAAAAATCTTTAACTGAATGTGGAAATGGTATTTAAAAAAACCTTTGTATCGCGCTGACTTTCCGAGAAATTCGAGTTTAAAACGCGTTACTTGCCACATTGTACCGGCGGCTCAGAAATAGGGGTTAAGAGGAGAGAGAGTGAGGCTATGACGTCAGATATGGGTAAGAATTGGCTCGGACTGAAAAAATTCATTATCGGAGTGAGATATCGCGCACAACATATATAACTAAGTTATAACTTTCACTCTTGACTGTGTAAGCGAGCTTATAACAACAAAAACAGTTCAAGCGCTCGCTCATTTTTATTCAATTTTATTAAAAGTAACTCATCTAACACCGGAGAATTTTGTACAAAAACAGTTACGTAAGAATTTTTACGCGAGCTTCTTTAACTTAAATAATTATCTTTTAAAATAGAACTCGCCATCATGATGAAGTTATTTAAAATGGTTAGGATAATAAAAACAAACGTTGTCACTCTATGTGAGCATCTTTGGCGTTTTTTGTTTTAAAACCTGAAGACGCTCAAACAGATCGTAAACCTGCGTAACGGCTGGTTTTTGGAGACCAAGCGTCATTCGAGCGGGCCGCCATTATTAAAGTCTTTGCTCGCGCATTCAACATCATTGCTGCTTGCTTGATTGACGCTTCGTTTCTCCCAAAAGAAAGCGGCTACGACTTGTTTTTGCTATAATCTGTCCTCCATTTTGATTGGTGTACAAACTGATGCGTTTTGCACTATCTTTGTCTGCAAATTGTGGTCAGACAGCTGGCTGAAATCTGACAGTTACATGAACCTCTTCAGCAAACCCACCAATCACAAAACTGATTCAAAACACCATTACAACTAAGCAGGAGGTTTATCCCAGATGGAGGGGTCTCTAGCTAACAATGTCCTATTGAAGATATTAAATAAAATAGCTATATTTCAAACCACAGTGTGTTTCCGTTCAGTTGAGGCAGTAACTCGCACAGAATTTCTCTCAATCATACTCTCCATTAACAAATTTTGACTAACAAATTTTTACTAATAGTGCTTAATTAGTCCTATTACCATCATTAATTTGAATAATTTCAAATTATCTTTGTTATTGAAGCGTCGCAGTCTTGCGTTTTTGTCAAAAGCGACTTTCATAAAAATCTGCAATGTAGAGACAAAGAGAGACGTTTCTCACACTAAATTTCGAAGCAATGGAAAACGTTATCTTGTTTAGTTTTTACTTTTGTATGTCGGTTCGAAATACCTTTCGTTAAGACTATTGATATTGGTGTCTTAATAATTGTTTGACTTGACACATGAAAGGTTTAGCGTACGAACGCCAAGAAATTCAACCTGTGAGAAGTGGAGAAGAGCCGAAAAGAGGCAGAAAAAGGTTTGCAACAGCGGATTTGACCTTGAAGCGAGTTCGAGTGGATTATTTTCTTTCTCATAAAAGGTTATCGTTTTTCTCAACAAATTTTGTTATTACAACAAGAAGAAAACTCTTGCATTGACTACGAACTCTGGTATACGTCAAAAGGAATTAGCAGAGCATGAACAAGAATGTTTTGTTAGAAGTTCAACCAACCATGAACGCAATGCAGTCTTTGTAAAATAATTTTTTTTGTTTGCAACTTGTTCCTCGCGCGTGAAACTAAGGCCGGGAACCAAAATGTATTTGTGGTGTTTTATGCATGGTCTAGGGTAAACACTAGTCAAAGAAAAAGAGCAAATAAAGATTTAAAACTATATAAAAAAAGTATCCCCGCGGAACGACTGCATTCGTTGAGACGATTTATAAGCTATAGCCTATAGCCTATAGTAGTGTTAATTATCTTCGTTTAGAATGACGCAGGCTTTGATTTTCTTCAGATGCCACTTCCACAACACTCTCATTGGAATCTGAGAGGTAGCGAGACAAGTTCTTACAGTGAATTGTTTCGGCGAGAACTTTCGAACCAACGATTACGGCCAAAACGGCAATGAATATGGCGCCAACATGGTCTAAATACCATAACTTTGGCCGGGTGTAGTAATAAATTATCTCGCTTATCACGAGCACAAAAACACTCAAACAGTTCAATGCCATATCTATGCAATAAGCCAGCATCACAGAGCTTCGGATTTTCTTGGCGATGAAGTGTGCAACAAGTGACACGACCGCGAAAAATATACACGATACAATAAATACAATGATTAACTCAAACGAGCTTGTAATTTTCTGACCATCTCCCAATCTTTGAATCGCAAGGGCAGAAGTTCCCACACCACTGGCGATGAAAATTGATCCATACACGAGGCAAGCAATGGTCTCTCTTTTTGATCCAAGATTTCCGTTTTTAGTGTCACGGAACCTCCAAATCACGATTAAGTTACCAAGAACCCCAAGGACAGTGTCAAGAGCAAAGGCGAACGAGGACGTACTGTCTGACTCATCAGAAACTTTAAAGGCTAACACTGCCAGTGCTGCTGCGCCAACAATTGAAACCACTTGTAATATCAAAACAGCTTTTCTCCAACGCTTCTGATACTGAGGAGAAAAGTATGCAAACCCTTTCTTTTCTGAAAACTTTTCATCCGTATACGACACGCACGGAGATTTCTTCAATGTGTTTGCGTCCCGGCTTGGGTTCATACAAACTTTCAAACATGTCTTTGGTGTCGTACAAAGTAAGGATTCTTTCTCTGTTTCTTCTCCGGACTCGCCAGCAAAGAAAGCATCGTCCAAGGCCATATGATTTTTGCTGTTGCTTTCTAAAAAGTCATGTTTGTGTGACGCTGTCGTCATGTTCCCTTAACAACTTCCAGCTGTGAATGTTCATTTACAAATTCTTGTAAAGCTTCATTTACAAATTTCCAAAGCTTCTTCTGTTTAACTGAGCCAACTGTGTGCAAGTTATAATTTAAATTGAATGAGCGATTATTCCCATTGGTATTATAATTCGCGGGGGCGATGACGGCCGCGCCAAAACCTGCAAGTAATTTGCAGAAAAAAAACGTAGGTCCAATGCAGACTTAACTCGAGAACGGCTGCGTAGAACTTAAAAGAGCGGGAAAGAGAAACAAACAAATTGACACCGAACACCGTTTTGACAAACTATATGTCCGAGTTTAAGTGAAGCAAAACAGTACGATCTATTAGAATATTCATAAATTAAGTTTGTATTGTTCTGCTTTGAAACGGTTCAGTTCAGTTCATTTTAATTTGTTTGTGAGTGCACAGTTGAATCTAAAAACTGCTCGAGTTTGTTTTTGGAGACTATCTAATCGGCGCGGGTCGCGGGTGGCGGGCCGCGGGTAAAATGTCGCGGGTCGCGGACCAAGCTCTTTCAAAAAGATAAGCGAAACCTGAACAAACAAACCTGGGTGCTTGAAGTAAAGAAAAAGAAAAAGGGGATAGCCCCTAGATGCAGGGCATGCCACGAGCAACAAAACGAGGGGCAGTTTACTGTTTCAGTCAGGGGCTTTATGTCCCTTGTGGGAAAACATTCACAGAAACGTTTTATTTTTGCCCTAACCTACAGTGCCTAAAAGTATTCCGCCTTGGATAAAATTAAAAGTTCCACATAAAGTTAGAGTGGAAAGCTCAGTAAGCGAAACAGAAATTCAAAGACCAAGGACTGCCCCTATAACTAACCTTGGTCTAAAAATTTCTGTTGTTACCTGTTACTTGTTCGGCCACCCTTTTATTTGGAACTTTTAAAGTGCCAGTACGATGAAATCTGAATATTGCTTTTCGCTAGTATTTTCATATATATCTTGAATAACCATATTCCAAAGCCGTTTTTTCTTTTGGGCGCCGTAAATTTGAGAAATTTAGAAATAAAAAGTAGAGTTTTTGAATTGAGTTCACAAAACAGCGTGACCAAAGAAAAACCGACAATTAATGCATTTAAGAAATCTATGACGTTTTATACTTTTAAACATGTGACCACCGTCTTTCACTTGCGCTAGCAAATGCATCACTACTATACTCGCTGTTAGTCAGCTCTTCGTTTTCAGAGTTATTTCCATTGCCAGTCATGATATTTCAGTCGAAAAGAGAGGATATTTCCAACACTTTCACTGTGAGTTACTACTATTTAGGTCACGTATCATTTTTTTGGTATTTTTAAAAGTGTTTTAAGAGTACAACTTAACCAGCGGGCATTTTGTCAGTTCCAATCTTGTTTTTTCCGGAACATGTTTTTCTCTTTTTTCAACCAGCAGTTTTTCCTCTCTCTCTTCTTTCGGGCAAAAAAATGACCAGGCTGTGTTCATTTTTCTTTTTTTTTTAATACAAAATTTAAGTTAGTCAAGCTTTTCAGCTTAAATTTCTGACATTTTCTTGTTTCCATACACGTACAAAAAATAACTAATTTTACTTTCCCCGCGACGACCATCACAACCTAGTTAACTCAGAAATGCCCCGTTCTTGCAAAACTTAAATTTCTAACATCACATCAAGTTGTATCTCCGTTCTTATGAGATATTCTATTTCTATTTCTCGATAGGAAACGCAGTTGCTATGGCAACCTATTTGTAAAAATGCGTGAGGTGCTCAGAATTCAAGCCATAAATTTTCAACTAAACCCCCTCCCAATGTATGGTGTTCCGTTAAAACTTACAAGTACACAAAAAATACCCGCGACTCGAGACATTTTACCCGTGACCCGCGACCCGCGCCGATTAGATAGTCTCTTGTTTTTGGTAGACTACACATAAACACACACAAAATCATAGCTGCAATGATAAGAAAGATCGCGAACGAAAAAGACTGAAAGCACCATCGACATCGGTTGCATAATTCTACGCCAAGTTAGCTGTGCAATACTTTGGCGAGCAGATTAAATTAAACAAGAGGCTACAGGTATAGCCTTCACTCGCGGCCCGTCTTAAAAGCCGTTCAAAAACACCTTCGCTTCTCCTTCAAAGCGGAGACCTCGTGGGCGCTGCAATCTGGGTCACTTGAGTCCAAAAGCTACCGACCGCGCATGACTGCTAAAAAGTCACACAAATAAACGCAGCCAGATTTACTACTCACTCGCCTGACGGCCGCGAGTAGTCAGCTTAAAAAGCTGGTTGTTTTCAGTTTACGGCGTACGAGGTTTGTGTTCGACCGTTTGTTACTCTGCGTGTCTTCGCTTGGCCAGTTTAATGGCTAGAGTTACTTACTTTATTCTGTTTTTAGAATAGAGACAAGTTGAAGGGTTTTCTGACGAAGGTGAGATAGTTTCAACACTTTCTTTAAAGACGGTTGAACAGATAGTCGACCCTTATTTGAACGCTGCGTGTTGTTGACGGTTTACAAGCACATGGTCCCAGGTCCGAGTTCCGGCGGATACACAATCAATCAGTGGTAGGCTACTTTTTCCAAAAACCCTGAGGTCAGAAAACACGAAATCCACAAAATTCAGCTTTTCAACTTTTTTATTTACCAAAAACTTAAAATAACTTGAGTTTTTTTTTCTGGATATAGTTGCACAGTTAATCTCGAAAAAAGTACCACTTTTTTAAAAAAATGTGAGGGATTTTTTGAGTTTGCCACATTTAGCCAGTCACCCCAGTTTCTTTGAGTTTTTGTCATGTTTGCGCTAATCGCGAAAAATCTCTTGAGCCTTGATAGCATTTATACAATTATAACTGCTTTGTAGACTTTAACTGCTGACCGTTCTCTTGCATGCCATTGCACTTCCGAATTGAAAAACGCGATGCTATTGGGCTGCTTGCAGTCCCGTGTCTTGGTAAACAAGGGGACTGATAAGAAGTTAAGACAAAAGTCCTTTGGTTAACGTCCTGTTACGTTCGCGCCTTTATTTACTACATACCACGTTCAGCGCAACACGGGGGAACTTAGCTGTCCAAACAAAAACGCCAATTTCTATTTGGTATTTTTTGGGTAATCTTTAAACCGAGATGTATTTTTTACGGTGGAAAACTTTCATTCCTTGGTGTTTTAGGGGTATTTTTGGGATTTTTCGATGGCCGGTCCCTCCTACCCCTCCTACCCCTTTAACCCCGGAGTAACCCCCCTCCCGGGACTGGGTATTATATGGTAAGTGCCATACCTATACAATAATGCCGGCATAAATAAACAATTTGATTTCGTCGTTTGCTCTATAAACAAATGCATGCACTCTATCATTGCATCGGGAATAATTTGACTGTTAAACGATTATCGTCATACTCAGCAACTCCTTCTATTAGCATCTGAATGGCAAAACACGACTCAAAGATTCGTGCATCTTGACACACGTACGTGTATCGTCGCAATTCGAGCTGTGTCGGTTGACTATACAAGTCTTGAAATCGAGGCAATTTTGTCCAAACCGGTCCATGAAATCAATAAGCCTGGCATCTGCCACAGGCATACTATAGCGGACACCGTGAATTTGAGTGCTGCTCGCGAATTAAGCGGCTATGCTCAGACTAGCTGTTTTCTTCGACGAATAGCGTACGCTGACTATGTTAGGGAAGAGATGTGCTACGATAAGGTCAAAACCTCGACCCCATCCCAGACCTGGGAATGTTTGATAATTGATATCCTACCCCTATCCCAAGCAAAAGAGAAAAATAAAGCCTTAATTTCTCCTGAGCTAGATATACCCTATCCCAGACTCCCACTGCCAAAGCTCGAAAACCATAACTTATTGCCCATAGAGCGGCAAGTACCTGTATAGCTGTGAGTACCCCTTCCCTCCCCTCCTGCGGGGATAAATGCATTAGTACGGTAGGGTCATATGCAGTTCTCTGTAAGGAGCATGTGCAATAGCAGCAATCTCTTTGTTTGTCGCCCTTTTTTGGATTGGTGGGTTACGCTGTTAAAAGTTAGTCACTGTTGCAAATTGCTTTCGGTAAAAAACAGCCCCTGTCTCAAGGAATTAAAAAAGTGCTAGCCGTAAATCTGTACAGTACTAGTATTGGACATTTTTACAGGTTTAAAACCCAGAGGGGAGGGGATGGGAGGAATTGAAGGGCTGGAGTTGGACTTCCATATAAATACAAATTTTTATTGAGGTTCCCCAATTAATGAAAACAGACCCGAATTAAGCAGAATGATACAAAAGTAATGCAATTCGATGGAAAAATTTGACGTATCTAAAAGTTTTGTCATGGGGAAATTTAACATTTGAAGAGCATAAGCAATATCTACCACCCTGGGGACAATACAACAGTTGCAGCCTTAACCACTAAAAAACTGCCATGATCACCTGTCAGGCATGTCTCAGAAATACCATCTACTTCCGCTCCACGTGGAAAAAGAGTTTTTGCGGTTTTTTTCGGATGTGTTAACGTCACATACGTCACAGTGCAAAGAGCATGCGCAGTGACAGGCACCGTGTCGAGGCTTCAGCCTTAGATACCTGCAATATGGCAGTTGCTCCTGCAAGGTTACGCTAGGGTCAATTATAGGGAGTTCGTTAATTGGCTTATATCGATTGCTAAAGTTAAGTGTGCAGCGGTCGTGGACTGGAGGAAGCAACAGGTCGTTGATGATCTTCTTCTCCGGGAGCAAGGGTCTAAGCTTCTCAGACACCGTAGGTAACGAGTGGTGCATTAACACCGGTGAGGGAGTCGCATTCGGTGACTCTACGTACACTTCGTCCTTACTTTGCAACATCTTGTAATATTCTTCTGAATTAAGAGGCGGTTCGCTTAGGAACTGCTTGATTCTCGTGGAAAGTTCCGGATCTGGGTTTTGGTACAGTGAAGGAACGTACATGTGTTTTCGTCTGATGTTTTCATGTTTGAAAGGCTTTTGTCTGAGTTCGGGATATCGTCGAGAGTAAAACGAATAAGCACGCTGTTCTTTAGCCATTGTATGTGAACATCAATCTAAGCACAGAATTTTTAAATTAGCAATGGTTAACGTAATACAGCAACTATATGAACAATAACAGGGGCAGTGCGGAGGTAGTGAAGATGGTAACGGTGGAGCCGTGGTAATGATAATGGCAACGGTTGAGCCGTGGTAATGATAATGCTAGCAGTGGAGCTGTGGTAATGATAATGGTAACAGTGGAGCGGTGGTAGTGATTATGGTAACGGAATCAACATTGGCAGTTGCAGTGGTAATGATAAAGGTAACGGTATCAACAATGGCAGTTGCAGTGGTAATGATAAAGGTAACGGTATCAACAATGGCAGTTGCAGTGGTAATAAGAAAGGTAACGGTATCAACAATGGAAGTTTCAGTGGTAATGAGAAAGGTAATTGGTATCAATAATGGCAGTTGCAGTGGTAATGATAAAGGTAATGGTATCAATAATGGCAGTTGCAGTGGTAATGATAAAGGTAACGGTATCAACAACAGCAGGGGTTATGGTAACAACAATATTGGTGAAAAAGTTATTTTGTGAGTATTCTTAAACTATACTTTATGACATCAGTACCACATACACATTGTGTCTAGCCAGGTGCAAACCATCAAGCGTCAAAGTTGCTCAGTCGCTGTCGATTTTTTTGCTGGTTTACCGTTTGGAAAAAGAGTGGTTTATTTTATAGTAATTATTGTACTTAGGTTTGCTAAGTTTTAGTAAATGTTTTTTATGAATCTCAACCTCGGTTTTTACTCTTTAAGGCAAATATAAATTTTCGTAGTTTCAGCCTTGATATTCTTACAGATTATGTTTTCTTAAACTGAGAAGAGTTGGTCTCTGGTGAATTGGAAAACACAAAAAACTGAGTAATTTATGCGACTTCTGCTGGCGCCAGTTTGATTTGAAAGAAACGATGGCGCAGTCTCGATAAATACTTAGATTTATATCCAGCTGGGTAGAGGTGATTTTAAAAACCTTGAATAATTATAGGTTTAGAAAGGTTAAATTTACCAAATTGTCCTCTATTCTAAACGCTACCCAGCCAATTCTAACATGGAACTGTTACAGAACTCAATTCATGCATTCGAATGCATGATCAAAGGCGAAATCATTCAAAAACGCGTGTAGGTTCACTTGCTGCACCTCCTTATCTTATATCTTTTTACTGCGTCATTCTGTGTGATTTTCTTCAATAGCTCATACGATAGAACTACATAGAATTATATAAACCTTACAGAGCCTTTCTCAGTCTCTTTTTCTGATTCTTTTCTAACATGTTAATTGTACTTTTTCTTTTGACTCGGAAAGAAAAGCCTGACTTGTTGAAATGCTCGTCAAAAAATAACACAGAAAACAGAAAAACTTTCATTAACATACTAGTGATGTAAGCGACAGTTATTCTGTAAAACTCTATGAAACTCTTGTGTTGTTTCCAATGAAAAGAAGGAAGCCAATTTCCAGAGAAGAGTGAGACACTGTCTAAGCGTAAAGCGTTATAAATGCGCACGGTCGTCAGATAACGTAAACAAAACCGCTCGGTGTATAACAACTCTTACCTTATAATTCCAGGTGTTTTTGTTTCGTCACTTTCAATCATGTGCATGCAAAGCATAGTAAGTAAGCTTTTAGTTCAAAGGCCTCTCATTATTGTACATGCACTGGGTTTGTAAGTCAAACTTTAATTTGCAGATGCCTAATTGTAGTTGAAAATATTAAGTTACTATGGAAACTTAGCTGTCAAATTTGTTGTAAGACTTTTGGCATAACCTAAAGATAGAATGAAAAAATTTCCATGCAGCGAGAGAATTTCAATTTTTTAGCACGGTGTCGCTAGGTAACGCAGAAAAGCCTAACGTGTTAAGTCATCGTTTAATTTCTGATACCACTGCTTTTGTCATTTTCACATTATTCAATTATTCGCTCAAACCTGAAGAGTGTTTAAAACAAAGAAAAATAACATTTATATTTATTTGAGATTTAAAATTGCTTCTTGTTGTTTTGAACTGTTCCCGTCACACTAGGTTCAAGACAGAACCGAAGTTCAGTATCAAAATAGAACATACATGCAGAATTCAATAGGGATATCTTCTGTCTTTGTCGCCTTTTTTACCGACGATACGCCACTGTCATATTTAGTTTCATTTTTAGACAGTCAGATTAAAATCAAATATCCCAGGAGTAAATTCGTCTACGTAAAGTTTAATAGCAGTAAAATTTTCAATTTGATCACTTCGTCTCTGTTACCAAACAGAACACCTGTCACTTTTTTCGCTTGCATAATAGATTCAATTACTTCGCAGTATGAGTGCTGAGCAAACAAAAGACAGTTATACGTGCTTTTCAATAGTTTATAAAACATTTGCCTTCATGCAGTTCTTTGTATAGATAGATGATCACCATTCATTTGCCAGCGACACCACTTCATACCAACTCGGTACAGCTTATGCCATCGAGGCATTAGTGTGCGTCTTTTAAATTAAACGGACGGTAACTTAAAGTTTCAAGGTGTTCGTATTCAGTATGAGAAGAAAAATTGGCAAAACAACACCAACCAATTTTAGATAAATCGCATGAAAAACAGGCAGCTAGATAATTCTACTTTAATAAGGATCTTAAAATAAAGTTTGTCTGCGCAAACTTCGCGAGTTTGGGTTGACAAACGATTTTGTTTTGTTTGTCTTATTAGTCTGCGCACAGCTATAAATAATCATTTCTCTAGCCGAGACATAAAGCATCATTTCTTACCAACGGCTGAGAAAATAGCAAGCAAGCGTTCTCAGTTTCTATATGCGTTGAAAGTTGTTGATTTATCTGTAAACTTGGAAATGTTTGCCATTTGTTTTATTTTTTTCGGTAGTGTAAAAATGGAGGGTGGAAATCCCCCCCTGTATCCACCCCTGAATTAAACACAAGAACTTCATACGGCAATTTAGGAAGTAGACCGTAGCCACTTTGACGCGAACCGAGGCACTTTTGCTTCGGTAATAATTTTGAAAACGAATTTATTTTACAGTATTTTAATAAGCAAAACAAGCATAGCCAGTTTGCATAAAGCGGTTTCAAAAGTACTCTAAAAATGCAACAAATTTTAACGACAAAGTCGTCTCGTTTACATGAACTCTTGCTGTATTCCATTTTTCAATCTGTGAGGTTCTATCGACAGTCAGCGGTAAAATCCAAAGCAGAGAGAATCAGGTTTCTGTGTTCAAGTTTTAGAAGATACTAAATCGAAGCATTCTTTGTTAGTTGAAAACGTTCATGGCTCGTATGTCAGTTTCAGGAATGATTTTTTCAAACCTTTTCTGTCCTAAGTGGTTGCTCGAGTAAAAACGCGTCTTGGCCCGGTTCCTCAAAACCTGATTAGTGGCTTAACCCAGGGTTAATTACCATGACAACCAATAACTTAAATTGATATGAGTTAATCCTGGGTTAAGTTAATCGGGGTTTGGAGGAACCGGGCCCAGGAACATATGTGTACTGATTCTAGCGAGCCGCGATGGGAATGGGGATGAGAGGAGAGAACCCTTCAATTCATTCCAATCCCTCCTTTTTCTTTTTTCCGAAACCCTTCCCCACCCCTCCCCTCTTCCTTTTAGCGCTTGGAGGAAAAGATTAATAGAAAGCATATTTAACACTTCAGGTATTCATTTTTGGAAAACAAGTTGCAGGTTTCATTTACATCGCACAAATAGGTTGAGGATGGCTATTATAAAAACAGGCAAACCGCTTGGCTAGAAAAAAAAAATTACATGCAGGGCCAATTATTATTCTAATCCGTTAAATTAGGTTTTTTAAGCACTTGTACAAGCAAGCTAATGTTAAACACTGAGTCACACCACTAGTGAAAGCAAAACTACGAAACTTAAGCAGGGAGAGTAGCTTCTGAAGCCGCCACAAAATTACCAAGTTGTCTTACGATTTGTTCGTCTTAACGAGACAGGGAGAATTCACAAATTTAGATCACACGTACAACTGACGCACAAACAGGTAGCTTTTATCCAGCGGATAGCTAATCAGGCTTCTTGCAACCGGGCCCTGGACGCCTCGTCCGGCCTCTAATGTGAAAACGGCTGATGATTGGAGATCTGGAATCAAGCCAAGACTTATCGTTCATATCGTAAGAATCTGTGGTACTCACCAATGGCCGATTCCCAGAGCTTTCTCGATGTGTCAGTGCGAACGAGGAGAACTATTGCTGATAGAAAACCAAGTTCTCCAAAGTTTGTCTAACAAAAGTATAGCCGGCTTTAGCTGGGAGAATTTACCAATAAAACGTGGATTGATAAGTTTATCTTAGTAGAGAAAGGGTCTCCCTCTTCTAACTTTGATAAGGTTAAGGAATAGATTTGGATTCAACAACTTCATGATAAGAATAAGTCTGGTAAAAAAATTGAAACTCGCAAATTTCAGAAAAAAATGTAACGCAAGGCTTTCGCTTGATTTATGTACAACTGAGTTTGATACTGAAATTTCTCGGTTTAAATATCGTCGTGTCGTTTGGAATGAGTGGAATAGTTTTGATAATACAATAACAAACAGAAAAAACAACAGCAACTGGCTGTATTGACAAACTATACTGGTTTTAATATGAACATTATAACTATAAAATTAATTTGAGGCTTGAGGTCGCCAAAAAGTTTAAAGAAAACGACAACGAAAGATTAAGAAATGTCAAGATCAATTTTAAAAAGACTCGATTTCGAGTTTCTTGGCTTTCACCCGTCGTCATAGAAATGTTATTTTGATTGCACCGTTATAAAAAAAGACGCCAGGACTTTATTTTGAGATCATGGCAATATTATATTTAGTTTTTGAATTCATCGGCAAAATTCTGTAGAATTTTTTGTTTTACAACTTCAAACCTAAACTGGTTCTGTGTCAAAAATCGAAAAAGCTTAGCTCTTACAAAGCGTAGTTTATTTTAGAAACTGTATCAACTTGTGTGAAGATATTTTCTTAGCTGTTTGAATGTCTGTTCCAAGTTTTCTTCCACTCGTTTGAAATCCTCTTCTAATTTCATTTGCTGCTTCCTGGCAAGTACAGGTGAGATAGGGAGAGAGTGTGAGACATACGAATCTTCGGCATCGCTTTCTCGAATTGAAATCATGCTTTTTGATGCAAGCATCCTAGTTTCTGAGCCAGTGTTTAGACGTTGAGAGGGCTGGCTGTGAGATTTTGAAGTCACCTCTTGCGATTCACGTCCTTGTCGCAAGTCTATCAATGGAGTTGCCGTGCGCTCAACATTTATCACTGGAACCTCTGATTTACCTGTTGAATCCTTTTTCATTGAGTCACTAATAGTCTCTGATTGCGAGTCCTTTGAGCTCACTTGCTTTTTGTTTATTGTTTCATTTCTTTTCGATACGGTTTGCTTTATCATCGAAACTCGTTTGTCGTGATCAGATTTTGTGACTGATCCCGAAGAAAATGAAGGAATATAAACAGTATCAGACTGATTATCTCGAAGCGTTCGTGATCTTCTTTCTGTTTTGTTTCCGTGGAATAGTTTCATGTGTGTTCGAGGAGGGCTAGCACATTGAGTAGGAACTGGGATTCTTGATTTCGTTATATCAGTCTTTGCGGTTTTTCCGTTCGTCCTTTCCTCGAGTTTTCTTTGGTTTGCATGTTGGTTCGTAGTCAAGAGTTGCTCGCACTGCTTGGACGCATTTGAGCTCTGAGTAGCTGTCTTTCGACTCAAGATTCGAGGGTTTTGTAGATTATTTACAGCACTCGAAGGCGATTCAGTTGCTAAAAGTGACGACGTGGAATGTGACTCGTTGTTGTCGCAAATATCTGGCGACTGTTCTGGTTCAGGGTTTTGCTTCAAACGCTGTAAAATTTTCTTTCGCTGTTGACGCAAGTCGGCCTGTCTTTCTATAGGCAGCTTGTCCGAAATGCTTCCTATTTCACTACCTTTTTTCTTATCAAAATTCCCAATAAAACTTGGTGTGTTCCACATAGCTCATACGCATCAGTCCAGCCGTAAAAGCATTTCAAACAAAGATGTTATGTTTCATGCAAAGACGATCTTCAAACGAAGTAAGCGAATAAAATACTTGTCACACTACAAAAGCAATTTTGTCAGTGCCTTGACAAACTTGTCACTGGTCTATAATCTCTGTTTTTTTAATTCCTTTAGTTAATATTCAGTAAATATTCCAACACAATTAGATAGAGTATTTCCGAGTTTATTCAGGGAAGTCCACTGACAGTAGATGTTATTTTCTGTTTCCATGCCACCAAGTTCTGCGGGGCGTATTTCTACAAATAGAAAAGTAGAAAGCTCGAAATATTGAATAAGGTGTTTCTTGTGTCTTTCTACAAACACTATACGAATTTGCGATAAAAATTTTAGTCGAACATATAATTGCGAAAAATGGCTTATTCATACAGATGAGATAAGGTATTTTGTTTTATATATATTCATCTTTCGCGAAGCAACTTAATCAATAAATAAAGAAAAATTACTTTGAAAACGTACTGCCGAAAAAGTTGCTCATACATGTTTATTATTCTATAAATGTCAATATTTTTCTAGTTGTATCATACCATTGGTTATTTGAAAGATTATTTTGAATTAGCAACATAGAAAAAGCATATTGGAATTAGCAGGCTGTTTCAACATTAAAATTTAAAATTTTTGCCTCATTCAAATTACTTTTCTTTTCTTCAAAATCAATGTAGTTCTCCTTCAACCATATTTTAATACAATTTTGCGACTAGCGTTTCTCTTTTCGATTTTTTCCGTTTTGAATGTATAGACTAAATGCATAAGCGTGTGTTTGTTTCCAATTTAAACGAAGAAGGCTACAGCTTTTCTACGTCACAAAAGATTGACGGCATTTCACTTATAAGTCGTTATACAATAGCTTGCAATTGTTTACTCTAAGTTTTGAAAATGGACTCAGTATGAAGTAAAAATTGCACAATACTCCCACTTGAGCAAAACAAACAATCTAAAAACCGGCTAAAAAGGGTTTAATTTTAATCAAAGCCGCCATTAAAACTGTGCGAACAGAAATTTCTTAAATTTAGGTTGATGATTATTAACAACAACCAAACTCATATGTTTAAAGTTATGCTTGTGCATGACATGACGGACATGTTTAGACTTCATGTCAAGCCAACGGCGAAACGAAAAAAAAGAACTTTTATCTTTTTGAGAAGATTATGTATATATCTTCAGTTGAAGTCTTTGACCTTGAAAATTCTTCGAGTTTAAAAATACTGCTTTTGTGTAAATTAAAGTCTTTGAGTTTAAAATTGAAGTTTACTGTGCGTAAATTGAAGTCTTGAGCATAAAATACTGTGCGTAAATTGCGTTTCTTTTTAGTTTAACAATAGTGTATGTACACGCTTTTTTTTTTATATAGAAACAACTTTATAACAACGAGGCTCAGATTGGCCAAAATTTAAGAACAATTTAAGAACAATCTGAGGCTCGGGCTCGATAGCTATTTTAAAAACTTTACCGAGCTTCGACAATTAACTTATAGCAATGCAGAAATGATTTGCAGTTTCTCTCTTTAATCAGTCATTGCTTCAAATTACTCCTTGTACACGTATATATACTTGCCCCGAAGTTAGTCCTTACAATTTGTTTTCCAATACATGTATTGCAATACGTTAGCTTAGTTTTGTTCGATTTAAACCACACCTAGAAATAAGAATTAACAATTTAAAAATAATTTGAGGCTCAAATCGCCGAAAAATTAAGAACAACGGGTCTCGGAAAAATTTACTGGTTCTTATAAAAAAAGCGTGTAAATTGAAGTATCTCAGTTTTAAATACCGTGTGTAAATTGAAATCTTTGAGTTTAAAAATACTGTGTGTAAATTGAAGTCTTTGAGTTTGAAAATACTGTGTGTAACTTGAAGTGTTGAGCTTAAAGATACTGTGTGTAAATTGAAGCCTTGAGTTTAGAAATACTGTGTCGCAGAAGGTGCGATTTTATTTCATCACCGGTTTTCAAAATTGTTCTGTGTGATCCACCATTAAAAAAACTTTTAAAATTTACTTGAATATGACTAAAGAATAACCCGTTCTTGTTTCATATGAGACGCCCCAACTTTTTTTGTGTGCTATTTTTCTATACTATTCTCTAAATTTAGTGAGATCTTTCAAACCCACCGTCACGTACATAACTTTCAATTCCCTGGAAACTCTATATAGCTTTAGCATCAGAAGGTTTTACACTGTTTATTAGACTTTAAAATACTTTATCGTACATTATTTAATTCATTAGGTTTTTCTTTAATAGTTCCTTCGGACTGTGTATACTATAAAAGTCTATATAACAATAATAATAACAATAATAATAATAACAATAATAATAATAATAATAATTATAATGATAATAGTAATGTTAATAATGATAATAGTAGTATATAGTATAAGCAGTTGTAGTGATAGTAGTAGCATTTAGTAGTAGTTGTTGTAGTAGTGATTCTTTTGGGTTGATGCTTATTTCAGATGACATGGTGTCAGAAATGACTTTTTACGCTATAGCAGGCTGATCAAGATTTTTTTGTTTTTTCCCCCTCTCAGCGTTTGCTTTTGCTTCGTTTTTCTCGTCTTGCAACGTGATACAATTTGTTTGTTCTCATTCGTGGTTGGCAAATTCATCGTAAGAAAACAGCTTTCAATTTGAACTCTCTCCTGATATCGAGAACAAACGACATTGGAAATAAGATTTCAAAGACTCTTTTCTTTGTAGATGACATTTGAATACGCTAAAAGCATTAAAGCGAGTAGTGTTTGTTTTCCAGTGGTCTAAAAGCCTTAAAATTCCTACCAGGAGGTATAAAAACATAAAAACACGCTTACATTCAGCATTAAAAAGCTGAACAACAACAAAATTTTATTATACCCTCACTCATACTTGATATAGAACCGACTTCCAACAATTCTAGCTTTTAAAAAAGCTAGAAGAGTTTGGAAGTTGGATTGTACTATGAACTTAAAATTGTTAATGGCTCGGAACTAACTTACATAAATAGTTTTTGAATACAATAGATCAATATTTGTTGGTCATAAATTAACAAAAATAAATATAATTTGAAATTATACACCCAGAGAAAAAAAGAAAAAGAGAGAGCAAGTGATCATCAGTCGTATTACCTTATGAAATAATTTATATATACTTACGACAATATAAAAGTTAATGCTTTCAAACAATTTCGTCTTTAAAGAAATTTTTCCTTAAAGTTAAGCTGATTAAAGACCAATAAAAGAAAAAGATGAATTTTGATGATTGACTGAATTCCAAATTCTAGGTCCCTGAAATATCATATTGAATTCACCATAATTTGTACTAGCCTACGGTAGATAAAAACACTGTTATGATGCGGCTCTTACAGTTACAACTATGCATTTTGCTGACATGTGTTGAAAAGAGATTGAAAGTGGAAGTAAAAGCTAACATTCATACATAAAAACTGCCGTAGTTATGGTTACAAGATCAAATAACATACAACTACACAAGAAAGCATTAATTGTCGATAGCCAAAGACAGAAAAACACCGTGAAGTCACGTTTAACAGCCACTAGTAATGCTGGTTTCCTCTATGGTTCTAACCAGCAACCCCTTATGTAGCCTCAGAATCACCCCTAATCATAATCTCCATATTCAACACCTAATGATACCACTAA
>JANVCF010213933.1:3977-16129 GCA_025388745.1 Hydrozoanthus gracilis
AAATTGCAATTAAACTTTTTTTATAGAAGAAAAGAAAGAAGTTCTAGCAAAGGAATAAAGACGCTGTAGTCAAAGGCCAACATTAAACGAAAACAAGAAGACTGATTTTACTGATAACTTAAAATTTGGATTGTTTAAACTTTACATGTTACATTTTATAATCACGTTCGCGCATTGAAATGTAAAACCGAAAAAATTTAAGACGGCACAACTAATCCAAGAACTCCGCAGTTAAACAATCAAAGACCTGAGACCGGCCGTCTGTCACATTTTTATAAATAGTATAGTCTTTGGTTTCTATATATTGAGTTTCTTGAACACCCAATTATGACTGAGAAAAAAAAATAAAACTTTTCTCTTCCTTATTCGAACCCCGGGATAAGATTCCCCTAATATAGTTGAAAACCTCGTTGTTGATAGGGGTTTGAAAAGCAAAGGGCATGGCGGTTGAGTAGATAGACAAGAAGTTATCTGAAAATTGGCTGAAAATTTGAAAGTATATTAACTCGACTTTTTCTTATTTTGTTCTTATGCTAAATAAATGACAAAATCTTCAAAAGTCTGAAATTTCCTTAAGTGACTCGATTAGACAACGTGGGCTTATCTCAATACGAAGTTGTTGTAAAACTGTCATATTTGTTCGAATCTGAGTGCAATTATACAATTCTAAACTAAATTTAGCCTGTTCCTGTGAATTTTGCTACCCTAAACAAGGCCTGTTTGTAACTCATCAACTGATGTCTTTATTCTAAGTCTCAAGAACTTGAAAGCTTTTGCTATTACTTTGTTGATTTTTACAGAAGTATCTTAATTCATTTTTTCTCAGTTGTTTAAACAGGATAAAGCTCGTGTATCTTTTACATCGGCACAGAACGACTCGTTCCCTATCACCAAGAAGGTACCTTGAGTGAATTGTTCTTTCTGATTTTTCAAACGTTTTTTTTTATCTTATTGGTTAAACTTAAAGTGTGACTGAATTTCATTTCGGTAACAGGGCTGCATGGAGCTTCTTGTGCACCAGACTATTATTGTGAGAAGCGTGTTCACGCTTGAATGTTATTAAAAAATCAATCAGTACTACTACTAGCTGTAGGACATGGTTAACGCCCATTCGGATTCTATGATCAAATAATAGAAATGGCGGCGTAAAAAGGGAAGAGATCAAAAATAGACTCGATTATTACACGGGGAACAGTCGAGAAAGTCATTAGTTAAACAGCATAAACGAAATTTTTTGGTTGTTTGACTCAAGCACGAACTCCGATTGTTAGTTAAACGCTCTTTCAGTGTCTTGATGACAAATCTATGAATAGACCTAACTCTACGCGATAAGTACCTGTTTGTTTGTTTGTACCAAGCTCTAAAGAATGACTTTGATAAAATGACGGAAATATGCTTGTTTAACAGACATATCCGTCATTTTCTCAAATGTATTCTTTTCCAGAAGCTCTGTGAACACGAATCAACGTGTAAACTATTTGTCAGTTAACAGATTTTATGTGTGTTAACAACACCATTCCGTCGTTTTAAAATTGTTGAACAACTGTTGTTCTTTGAAATCTTTTGCAAGCATGAACTCGCAGTGTATATCTTCATAAGTAACATCTCTCATACGTATCAACATAGTAAATTAAACCAAGTTAAAGAACTAACAGTTAACTCTATGGGTTATCAGTTATATAAGTTTCGGAAGAAACTTTTCGGCGTTAACGGAAAACAAAAAATTGAAAACTTTTAAAACGTCCTTTCTGACATCCACAACATGCTAGTACTTGTTTTCGGATCGTTTTTTCTGCAAAATAAAAGGCTAACCGTTGGTCGCCATTAATCTTTGTTGTCTTTTCAAGTGGCTGCGATATACCGGTCATTAGCACTGACAATTGTTCGACTGTGCCATCGCCTGCAAAAACGTGTCAAAGAAAGTTATGCGTGAATTCACTAGTGCCGTAGTGGCACAAGTTGCAATTGCGTGAATTATATTAGAAATTTGCTGTGTTACACGCAACTGTCAGTTTGAGAGAAATCAAAGCTTTTGAGAGCGAGTTCGTTTGATATGATTAATAGGCCATATCATGAAGAAGCATGCATAGTGACTGAAAAACTTAGTTTTCAGTCACTCATTCAGATTTGCCACAAGAACCTCTTTGTCTAATTAGATTGTAATATTTAGAGTAACATAAAATGATTCCCTTAAGTTTTAATTTTCTACACCATGTAATGTGATGTTGTACGTGAAGATCTTTATTGATATTAAAGGGCGAAAAGAAATATTTTTAAAATCTTTTTATACAAGTCGTTATTTCAGTCATGATCAAACAGTCAGCTATGATAGTACTATCTGGATTAGTTTGTGCAAAGTAATAGACATTTATACACTTAATTATCAGGAAGACATATCTTTTTTGCATTTTTTAATACAAAAGATAGTTTTGCTCTTTTCGAAAATCCCCTTTCTCAGACACCAACTTGAGCACTTGGAATAACTAAACGCCATAGAGAGTGAAAGGTGAACAAACGAAAGACCTTCTACACTCAAATCACCGTTACCCGAGATTACTTAGAAATAAAAAAATTCTTCAAATGAAAAACTCGACTTGTTTGACCTAACCGATTCTTAACAGAATCAGCCTGTTCAGTGGTGAAAATTCTAGTTTTCTTCTGAACAAAATTCTAGCAAAGAAAGTTTTTTATCCCTGTTAAGCATTCCGAAAAACGAATAAGATGAAAAACAGACAATTGTCAGTAGAGTTTCACTGGGTTTATCGAACATGCATGCTTTCAGGACTGTCTCAATGCTTTTCGTGTACTATGTGCAAAGATTCATGTTTCTTTGTTGTCTATATCGTGGTCATGCACGGCAAAGAGCCACTTCGCTGCATGTTTAACGACAAAGTAGTTTTGAATCAAAAACAGTTAACATGTAAAAACGTTTAGCATTCTCACAAGCAACCTGCTAAAGCTGATAATATCGGATTAACGAGCATACATTTATATTTGACATGCTTTCATAGAAACTTTTTAAAACTGCTTTTTTTATAGTCTTAATGTAACAGCTTAGTCATATTACTCTCTTTTAAACCTCCACATCGTCCAGGTTTCATTTTTATAGATACAGATAGCCACTTTAATTCTTCTGTTTATCAAAAAACCTGACGTGGGGAAAACTCGTTAACAGTTTGACTGTAAAGAAAAGACTACCATTGTCGCAGATTCAATGGCAGCTTCACACGTGATCCCTACGCAACACACAAACTATTATGATTTCTCAAAAGGGTGCAATTTAGTTCTTTGAAATGCGCCCACCATACTTTCCGTACGATTGCTCAGCTGAGCTCTATAATCTTGAATTGGCGTCAAAAGAAAACATATTTGCGACCACGAAGGCTGCTAACGAGATATGGAGTTTTAAAATTAAAAGCTCTCAGTTACAACATAAAGAGGAAAAAACAAACTTTAAATCTTATTTTCCAAAATTCGATAAGATAGTTTAAACGCCTTCAAAACTTTAACGGGTAGTACCCGTACGGCGTAATCTCATTTATTGTTCTTCTGAGTTATTTGTCACCCAGTCAGATTGCATATTTCTATTCACAATGCGGTCTTTATTTTGGATTGCGGATTAGAAGGCTTAATCGATGTTGTTTCAGTTTCTTTGTATTCGCTTGTAATTGTTTATGACATTTATATCGGTGATAGCCGTTCAAACTAAAGCCGCATCTTATACGTGTGTTTTCTCTATCTCATCTTGGATTACATTTCTAAAGCCAAAAGACACACGAGTACTTCGACACATTTATATGATAAACTCAACTTATCACTGATAAATACACCTCAACGCTGCTAAAACGTCTGTGGGTAATTTTTTTGTTTTAAAAGCTTAAGTATTATCATATCTTTACAGTTATTAACAAATTCAAAATCAATTATTCAAACATTTATTGTATTTTTTTTCCATTTAGTTGTGTTTTTAATTAAAACTGGAGAAATTTCTTTTCTAAGCTCTACGAATGTAAATAAAAATACTACACCAAATTGCGAAGTCTTTCCTTAGAATTTGCCCATCACTAGGAAATTGAAGTGTTAAACTGAAATGCTCGTCTTAGCAAATAGTTTTCGAGCCGCTTCGATTTTCACTTTGTTTGTGAGTGATTTGATCCCTTAGCGCAACTCTGTTGGATTCACCAAAACCGACTGATCTTTTAATTTTAGATTAATTCGTTAAACTCATCTTGGTGTGAGTTCTAGCAACGCCAAATTGTGCATCAAGTTTTATTGTTAAGAACCGGTTGTTGTTTCACAAATTTACATTCAACTTAACAAAAAAGCTACAGCTTCTTTCAATGAATGACTGTTTTGAAAAATCTAAACACGCGCTCTTGGCAACGAGGATTCGACTGCACTTTGTAGACTTCATGTTTTGATGGCGAATAATTCATTAAAATATTGCTTCTGATCACATTAAGCTAAAATATAATCCAGCTGTGCATATTTTAAACAGCTGAGTGTGAAAGTTGTTCTCTGAAAATCAAATAGCAACCAGAAGTGTTTGCCATCAACGACAAGTCTTCGAGTTGACTTATTTAACACTATGGCAGGTGGCTCGCATTAATCTATTCATGTCACTCTCATCTTACGAATAACAAAGTTGTAATCCTGGGAATATTTGGATTAAACGCCAGTTGTGTCTTATTAAACTGGATAATTCAATGTGCCTCTTGCTAATTAGGCAAATGATTGCTTGTCCGTGGTTGAGCATCAACAAATCTCATTGGTCAAACGCAATCTCGCTGGCCAATCGTTGACCAAAACGGCAAAATAGAACGGCTCTCGAGCCCTTTGTATGGTGTTATTGCCTGTTGATTGAATAGTTATTTGATTTATAAACTTCAGAATGAGCAAAGAATACACTTTAAAATTTATTGTGTAATTCCATTAGGACGGAATAAAAGGGCGTCTTTAAATATCGCCATAATTTGATCTTAACTCTTATCCCGTTTAGACGGCGGCGAAGTAAGACGGCCACCTTTCGCGTTAAAAAATCGGAAGCTAAAAAGAGCAAACTTCAATCCGGAATACAAGAAGTCGTATCTAAAGTAACAATTTAAGAAGAATTTTTTCACGGCAATGGAAAATAATTTGCAGCGATTTTCGCCCTATTACCAGCCACCATTTTACACCATGATTTCACCCCATACACAAGGAGCAAATTTAGTCTCTGCACAATCCAGCCTAACGTATGACCAATGCTGTATGCAAGCTGGTTTTCTTCCTTATCCTCATGGTTATACAGCAAGAGGAATAGATGTCAATCCGTACGCACTCTACCCCCACGGGACACCGTGTGTTGAAATGCAGTCCCCGTTCGCGTCATTTGAGGGTAGGTTGATTAAACGGCCTTGTGAGTGCTTTGCCTTATCAGCAGATCATCAAATCTTGGTGTTTGTGTACTAGATAGATTAGATGGTTGTTTTAAAAGCAATGCTGAAGATACAAAAACGACGACGCCTCAGCACTTAAAGTTACTGACCCGGTAACCACAATTTGTGTTTTTATTTCATCTCAAAAGTTTGATTTTGGAAAGACCAACTGAAGATGCTGTTTTATGTTTATTAAACATAATTTGAAGTTTGGCACCTTTATCACGAGTGTAACACAATTTTTCACTTCATACACTTTTACCAAAACACAAGTCAAAAACATTTTGTCGAAACTTTTTTGTCAGTACATTTTCTCACAAACTCATCCGCTATATCTATACCTACTTCCCGATCAGTTCAAACTAGTATATTTGTATCTGTTAAATGGTTCGATAACCATCTTTCGTAGCATTAATTTTTAGTTTTCAAAGAATTTTTTGCTTGTTTTCCTGGTAAAGGTCCCGTTTATGAAGTTATCAACAGCGATTTGCATCGATAGCTAATTAAAGATTATGAAATCGGGCAAAGACTGTGTTTTATTCAAAACGATTTAATTTCGATAAAAGAAAGAACATAAATGTTACAGTATCAAACTTAAAAATTCACGCATTTTGTTTCTTCAAAAGGACAAAGATTTTTGGAACATCTGCGACCAAGAAAACCTCGCCGAATGCGAGTCAGGACAAATTTTAGCCCGTGGCAATTGGAAGAACTCGAGCGAGCGTTTGAGACAACCCATTACCCAGACGTGTTTATGAGAGAAGCTTTGGCACTCAGGCTTGACTTGACTGAAGCAAGAGTGCAAGTAAGACTACATCATTTTTGTTAATATATGTTTGCTTATATGCAGTGTAAGTGTGTTTCTCTCCAAGTGTAACGAGCCGAAATTGCTCTAAGGTTGCTTTTAACAATTCAAAAAAGGAGTAAACTTAAGAACGGCCAAAATGTTAGCTTTGTGAAATATGTATATTCGTGGTTTTTTATGAAGTTTCAGCAATTCTTTATTATTAAACTTAAATAAAGTACCCTCATAGAAAAAAATGGATTTTTTGAGAATATTAAGACAACATTTTATCTTATATCTGCACCCAGTTTTGGCATAGCGGCAAACCCTCATTTAATGATAATATAAAGATTCTTTAATTGTAAAGCCAAAGCAAACTTTAATTGGCGTCAATACAAGACGTTTCTAAACAAACCGCTTAGCAATTTTTGTGTTCATCTATGAGTTTACATCAATTAATCTTTAGAAATGTATGGTCAAAAAAGCTTTTTTCGTGCCTTAACTCACAGCCTGTAGTCAACTTCATAGTGGCAAAAGCGTTTTTCTTCCCTTTAGAACACGAAATGCATCTTTTAGTTTTGTCTCATTTGGTAGAAAAAACATATACTAACTTGGAAAAAAGTTGTCGAAAATCAAAAAGCACTTTTAGATCTAAACATGGCCCAACCAGTTTTTAACATAATTTTGAATTTTAAGTAATTTTCAACCTGTTTTTTATTCTTTTTTCCCACATAGTTACCTTAATAATTTAGCAAATAATTACGAAATATTAGCGTTTTACAATAACTTCAGGCATCCCGCGACGAACTTTCATTAGAGATTAATTTTCTTTTAAAACTAGCTAATTGCCGAGTGAAAATATTAAGTTTATGGTTATTCACGCGGCCTCAGCTCTGTATTTCGAATTGCTTCACAATAAGTAAGAAAACGTTTTGTTTGTTTCAAATCCGTGACAGGCCGTCAATTAACTCGATGAGGCCGTTCATATCTTAGAATTATAGCAAAATTTGATCTTGTTATGGAATAAATGTTGTCATACTTTCCACAAAATACAAATCCGGGTATAGGCGAGATGATAAGTTTTCGCTAGTTAATATAATAATGGAGTTTGTATATCTGTACACTATACACAAGCGAGTTCAAAAGGCATTTTACATGTATCTATGATCTCCTAATGATAAATAAAAAACATTTTTGATGTGACGGCAAAACTGAGTGAAACTCGTCCTTCAGCGCAGATAAACAGCTATGATATTTTTTGAAAAAATTATGTAAAGAACTTTCTTAACCAAACAACTCAACTCGTTTGTACTGCCGGTCCGATGAAGGTAGCGGTAATGAATTTGGTTTCTTTCTCTTTAACTCACTTATACTTCGTTTGAAGCTGAAAGTTTCTAACTCGATGAAACGTTCTCAATGTCAAGTCTCACTTTTTTCCAGGTTTGGTTCCAAAACAGGCGGGCAAAATGGCGAAAACGCGAGAAGGGAACTAGCATAGATGTAGGCAGTGAGCGCGAAGAAAAACTCAGTGAAGATGAAGATATCAAGAAAGAGGAAAAACTGATAACAAATGAGTTAACCACCAACCGCCAAGAAGATGAGAAACAAGAGAAAACAATTGTCGAAGAAGATGTCAAAGCTACAACTTGCGAAGACAGCGAGGAACAAATTGAGAAACAAAGCTCTTCTTCCAAAGTTAAGGAAGAATTCACACGGTATGGGGAGCGATCAACTTGCCAGGCATTCCAAACAAAAGTCAAAGAAATAGACTATATCGAGAAAAGAAGGAATTCAAGTATTGCAAATTTAAGACGAAAAGCAAAAGAGCACGAAGTCGTTTTAATGAGCTCACAAAAACAATATTAGAATCGTTGCGTTGAAAACAAGCAATTCGATTATAAAGTAAAGAACTCGAGGGAAATTATGTAGTTGGTCGATGACATTTTGAAGTGAATTCGCACCCCAAACGAGGCATCACTTTGTAGTCACAGCTAAAAATGTCATTTCGAAGTTTTGTTAGTATTAGTTCTATCCCACATATTTTTGTAAATAGCAATGGACATTTTTTTTCCAAGACACACAACTAAACACCCTGATGATAAGTTTGTAGTGTTCGTTTTTTGTTGTTCGGATATGATTTTGTGTAACACGAAGAGTAAAGTATGAAGTATCTTGTAATGTCAGTCTTTGACACGGACATTTATCAAATACTGGTTCAAAATGTTCAGTGTTTCTTTCCCTAAACCATGAAAATGTTTTTCATTTGAAAAAAAATCTGTTGTTAGGCAACAGTAAGGCAGGAAAAACGCACAGAATAGTAATTTAAAGATCAAGGAAATTTTAAAGTGTAAATACTGATTATGTGCACAGCTTTCTCCTTAAGTTCTTTAAAACAAAAAAAATGATATTAACTCGCATTAGTAATGCCAGAAATTTCAACCAATTAAACTCACTTGTCATAACTGAGCCGTATCGCTTTATGAAAAGAATAATAAAATGCATGCGAGACATATGGCTGACGTCACTTAATCGCCCAAAACGTCCGTTTGGTTACCGATGGAGTTACCAGTTTACTCTTCAAACATACAAAAGTTAGGTTATATTTTTTGGGGATCGGTTTGTTACTTTATCTGTTTTTTATATATAATTAGTTCGATTTTCGTTTTAACGATTAGTTAAACGCGACTGATTTGGGAAAAAGCCTCCTTATTAACACTGTTTGGGACAAGCATCAACAGAATTTTTTTTCTTTAAACTTAATCAAGTAATGTCTGTGTTAATTGTTTTCTATTTAGAGATCTTGAATCAGTTTCCCTAACCGCAAACCGATTTTGCAATTTTTTTGGAAAACAATTTAATTTCGACATCCTACGATCATTATCGATACGTATCTATCGTTGCCATTGTCCTGATAGTTTAGTATAAAAATATATTTCTGTCGTTTTCTTATTAACAAACTATTTCACTTTAAATGAATTTTTAACATTTTGAGGATACAACTGAAGGTTGTTTTTACCAAGGCAAATGAAAAGAACCACTGACAAAGACTGAGGCGAAGAGAGCGGCCTCTAATGATGGTGAAGTGAGAGATTTCCCTGTGTCAAATGTTTAGAAAAATCAGCCGTTTAAGATATAGGACAAAAAGTTATCAGAATTCTTGCTGCTTGAATTGTGATAGAAACGCAACCAATGAGTCTGTCGGTTGTAGCGAACGAAGTTTTAGTTTTTACAAATTCATGACAGCAATCGACAAAGCCGACTAACTGACGTTCCCCGGCTTGGCTTTGTATTTTAATTATCTTTTCATTCATATTATATCATCGAAAACAAGATGTCAGCTCAGTGCTAACATCTTATGCAATACTATTTTCCTTTAATTATTTTATCCATTCTTTCGCCTCGCGCGCAGAAAGGACGAGCGATTGTTAAACTAATAATTCCAATTTTACGAGTTTTGCTCATCAATGAAATAGCAAGAGGGAAATTTCTATCAACATAAAGTTGTTAGTACTGTTTTACTGATTTTGTTAGCCTTTTGGCAGTTTTGAGAGAAAGAAAAGATTGAAAGGGACGACTGACACTAACCCAGCTGCCTCGGTGTAATTGATACAAGCTAGCTCTTTCTTCTAGTTCTCATAAAGCAGTCAGGTTTCTATAATGTTAAGCTTAACAGCGTTTTTCTGTTCAAAATTCAAATCGTTTGTACGAAACAAACCAAATTCACAAGGAATTAGATCGCTTTTACAGTTTTACTCATTTTTTAACTCTGGGAATCAAACGGTTCAAAGACTGAACTCTATCAGCTAAAACGTCAAACAAGTCAAGAAGGTGAGGATTCTTTGGATGTAAAACAATAAAAAACAGTCTTCGAAAAACTATAGACTTATGTATGTTGATACGGAAGAAATCAAACTAATTCAACGCGAAGAAAAGCATCATGAACAATTCTTTTTTTTTTAAGAATCCTAGCACCAAAGGTTAGTATATTTGACTTAGCGCTAAGTTTGTTTTCAATTGATTTGTGATAAGATTGTCAATAACATTCGTTTTCACGATCGCTCAAGCTTAAATCCAGATGAATTTTTTAGCGCTTAAATTGAACGGGAGCACATGAAGCCTTAAAGTTAAAGGGATTATTCTCTCTCCAATTTTGTGCCAGTTTTGAATAAACCATTTCGATATGGAACTAAGTTTTAATTTTGTGTTTGTTCAACTAATGAAAAAAAATCATTCGAATGTTTGAATGTTTTCTATTTTGACAAGTCGTATCCTCCATTCATGATTAGGAAAATTGGGGTCAAATTTCTTTATGATAGATGTATCAAAAAGTGTTTACTTCAAATTGCCTATTAAATCATCCTTCAAGCGTATTATAGCTACTAATTTAGTTACAGTTTCAAACTCCATGATAAAATTGCCATTAGATGAATGTTATACTGATCTTATCATGTAAGTGCTGTTGTTTTCAAGTACAGTCGCACTTACCAAAATTGTCTGAACTTGAACGCATGTGAAAGGCAAAGTGGCCGAAGTAATTGCAGGTTAATGCTTTTGATCGAAATTCATAAAAACTATGAACAACTTTAATAAAATTTTCTCATCCTGTTGTGTAGATGCAAACGTATGTGGTCCTTAATAAAACGCCCCTTAACGGAAGCATTCTGAAGGAACTGAAAAGTTACCGAGACGGAAAACCATTATTTTTACTTAAAGTCGTGGGAAACAAAAATATTGCAATAATATTGAGACAAATGAAGCCAGAGTTACTAATGACACTTAAATGGAAAAATTGCTTTCTTGTGAAAGAAATTTCTCCCCTCGGAAGTCTATGTGCTTTGAGTAAGTACAACGAATAGATTTAGTCTCGTCATGCCATATGTCCTTTTCTCATATTAACATGCGTCCAATCTCAATGTCTAGCAAAAATCGAATTACTTTTTGCTTTAAACATATTAAACAGATTTTTTGTCAATAACAGAGGAGGGGATTTTCTAAATGCATAAAAACACAAAGTCTTGCGGCAAGTTTTGTATAATTTTTTTAACACAAGAAAGTTTACGCGCCAGACAACAATCATACCCAGACAAAATATAAAGCGAAAACTTGAAAACAGTTAAAATGCGTTTTTCTTGCAACGCAATGACTGATATCGAAATTTAGGCTCTAAAGTTTAGGATCTGTTATTGGTTAGTTAAATAAACCAGTTCAGAAAACAAAGTTTTGTTCTCGAATCAAAGAGGAAAGCTTCTATTTTCAGCTGTTTTGAAAGTGTTAGCCTGACAGCTGAGTCAATAGCGCTCAATACTTTCCGAAAAGATCCTTAAGGAGACAGAAAAAGGAACACAAAATCAACAATACCCATTTGACTTTACTTTTCCTTTCAAGAAAACTAAAAGACTGCAAATTCGACTTTGCCAATAAATCCATTAAAGTTCACACTTATTTGCAGTTCCCAATGCGGTTTGCATTACTTAATTAATTTTAGCAAAACAGTAAACAGGAGAAGAATACTGAATAGCAATTTACGGGTGGCTTCTCTATTCAAGGATTAACACTTACACTCGTGTGTCTACAAATTCTTTGAAAGTTCTTGTATGAAATAAGTTGCACCCGCTCTTGTTTAGATGTTAAAATTATAGCATTGTTTGCGGTTGATTCGAAACAGTCATGTGACAATGTTTCTGACGAGCCGCTCGATCACAGTGACAAATGTCACTTAATTTTGTTTGAAGTCCAATGCCTGAACTAACCTTCGAACCGTCGCAAGCCTATACAAATAAGTGGTCTCTGAGTTCTCATTATTTAAAAAGTTTTTTTAATAAAATTTTATGTTCGATAAATACAACAACTATTTCAAATCATACAAGATACATAGATCGGTGCAATTTCAGTTGAAATCTTTTTTATCTGTCACCAGAAGCAACTCGCTATACACCCTTGTATTTTTATAA